>JAUYWI010072865.1:0-25442 GCA_034780595.1 Parotoplana pacifica | reverse complement strand
GGAGGGTGGACCAGTCTTCTGTGTATGTCATGTCCAAGAAGGAAAGGTGCTGCCACTTTAGAACCCTTAACCACTCAAGCTTGTGTCATTCTATGAGCATGACTGGGAGGTTTAACCTCAAAATTTATGGTAAAATAAACATTGTAACTGCAGCCAGTGCTTTTCTTTATTTGCTTTAAAAGATACAATATAAATTTAACTGATTTAGAACATGAGTCCAAAAAATCAGGTTCCTATTGCTTCTCTAGTGCTGCATCCATGTCCAAATACATGTAGCTAATGTTGTTTTGATACATAAATTTTAAACTCCTGTATGTAAATTTAATATGCTCATTTTATTATTGCCAAGTATGTTTAGTGTTATAAATAGAGGATCTCTTGGTCAAACAATGTACACATTGATTTTTACCCTTTTAAAGTAATATTTGATGATAAATTGAATGGCTCAAAGGTGAAATTCTAGCATGAAGTTGTATATGATAAATGCCTTTTTGGGGATGATACAAAACAATATAGATATGATGCATAGGCATTGGAACCAGGGGGCCCTGGTTTGAGGTTGACACATTTGGTTTTAAAGCAACTGAGCAGGTTTTATTAACATTGCAAGTGGAAAGCACAACTGTGGGTGAAATTGTCTCCAAGAAATACTCAGCAACTAATTTTTTGACTAATCAGTGTAAGGAGGAGGCCTTCCAGAATTTTTATAAGCAAACTGTGGATATGTCAGTTGAGTTAGCTATTGGAAAACCTACACTACCATGATATTGCCAAGCTCCCACTGATATAATGATGGATCAGCACTGCACAAATTCACTGACACTGAATTCCTGATTAAATTATAAATGAGCTTGAATTTCAATTTGGCCAGAAGACTCTAGTGATCCTGCAACAATAGAAGAAGTATTGCTTGATGCAGCCAATGGTGTGTTGGAAGTCACTGTTTTGGAGTTAGTAATCTCAACCTACACAAAAGACATCATTATGAGATAACTTACTCATGAGCTCTATATCCTACAAGGTATTGTTAAGAACACAAAGCATCTGAAAATGGTGACAAGTGTTTGTACCATTGTCAACATCTTCCAGTCTGATAGTGCCTCAAAGAAGCTGCTGTCAGAAGTAGTTAAATTGGTACATCTTTCTAACCATACCAGTGACCATGGCTACAGCAGAATGAAGCATCTCAAAACTTATCTGTGGTCTACAATGATGCAACAGTGGATGAACAATCTCCTGCTCTTACATGTCCATAAGGACATTACAGACAACATCAACATAAACAATGTGGCACAGGAATTTGGTTTGACTAACAAGCAGTGTATCCATGTTTTAGTAAATTTTGATCAAATACATGTCCAGAACTCACTATGCATATTACTATTTACTGATGCATAAAACTACATTACTATTTTAATCAATTCTACATTAATTTTAATAAATTTTATAGATTGTGTATATACTAAATACATACACATAAGTTTGTATAAATATAGATATTAATATAGAAAACTGCAGGACTTGGATATTTACTCAAATCCCTATGCAGGGTATGATTGAAATAAATTGACTATTAAGTATAAAGTGCTGAAAATAGAGTTAAAATTCAGAGCAACATTCATATCATGTATGATTATGAAAATTGGAAAAATTGTAAGCAAATACAGGGTGTTCATAAAGTTTCTCCACAGTGAACATGTGCTTACAAAACTAAACAAATAGTTAGCTTTACATGGGACTCTCAAAAATGTGTTCAGGAATTTGCTCAGATGTGTTACTTTGTGTTTGAAAAATGATGGTAAGCATTTCCAGCATTTGTAAAATGTACACAACATGGGACTCATGATAATGTGTTAATGAACTTGGCCTATGTTGTAACATGGTAAGAATAATTGAAACTTTATTGTAACTAAATATATATGTTGTAACTTTTGAAACATTTTTTAAAGTTTTGTAAGCACATGTTCACTGTGGAGAAACTTTATGGACACCCTTTACAATGAAGAACTGTTTATGCCTATATAAAATTTCATGCTTGAGTTTCACTGTGTCTGCTCAACTAAAATCATGTTCTGATTCCCCTGTAATGTGAAAATAAAATCTATAATTCTATACTTATGTTCTAAAATGCAGCAAAATCTGTTGGAATATAAAAATTTTAAGAACCAGTTAGGTTAAACCATTGTATCCACTAATAATCTTACAAATTAAATTAATTTATTTCACTTTCAGAATTGATGTGGTATGGCTATTTCCCTCATTAGTAGAAAAATAAACTAATTAACTAATTACTAACCATGAAATATTATCTTTTTGTTCTACTGAAAAGTTAATGAAATGAAGTTACATAGATATATCAAAAGCTGCTGATTTGATTGTTTTGTGTGAGTGCTCTTTCTATGAATTTAATCTGTATTTTTTCAAGCTAACCAAAAAATCATTTATGAGCCACTGATGGAAGAATTTAAAAGGAAATACCAAGAAAGGTAAAATACAACACATAGACAAGCTGATTTTTTAAATGTTTAGACAAAATAAATGTAAAAAAATCAGAGAAATATAAATTAAGAGTGTTAAGAGATTCTGTTTTTTGAAAATGTTTTTTTTCAATCTTGACTACCACTGGATATTCACAAATGACTACCATGTTTCTTCTATTTATTCAGAATACATTTACCCTGGCTTTTTTTGGAGGTCTGGTTTCTAGTAGAGGTCTAGCTTTTGTTTAATTTATTAATACTTTATAGTATAGCAGACATTTTAAAAGCATTATTAGGTAGTTTTTGGTATAATTTAAATTTTAAAAACATTTAGGAAATTATATACTTACATGATTAAAGCAAGATAACAAAGCAAAGTTATCAAGGTACAGCTATTAGTTATAATCACTGTCTATATCATCATCGCTCTCAGTGTTAATAGTGTGATAAGCATCCTCATTGAGCTGCTGATTAGAAGAAACTGAATCAGACATGGGCCATTCACTTTTTATGTAATGTCAAGGGGATAAGGGAGTGTTAATGCCATGTAACATTATGATAAAAATGTTTTTTCTATGTTAAAAATATAAAAGTTGTTTTTGTGTGCTAATTAATTGTCTTAATTAAAAATATAAGCTAGGATTTTAAATTAAATTTGTTATTAGCATTGTAGTTTAGGATGGACAAGAAGAAATTGTATACTATAAGTATAAGAAAATAATGAAGGCTTATAGTGATGCTTTAATGGTAGAAATCTGAAAATTGGACAACAAATTCAGTTTGAGGTATTAAAAATATGGAATGAAATTAAAAAGAAACCTAACCTGGAACAAATTGTAAATAAAATAAATCAACCTGGTGAAGGATCTTTAATAGCATCTTTAATAAAACCAAACTGTTGTGTACTGATTTTTCATGTGATTTTAGAGCATTCTTCTTATAATTACCTATCTATAATATTATTTTAGTTTTATGTTTCATGAGGCTGATCATACTATGAAATTTATACTTTAATGCCCTATCTATGGGGGGTTTTGGCATTGTAATGAAGATATCTTGATAGGTCTTCCAAGATGTAATGTATCCACAATTTCAAAGATTTTGTTCAAAATCTCTAAACTATTTTCAATTCCATAATTTCTATGCCTATGATCTTGATGACAATCCCATTGATCTACACTATAATAGCTGCTACTACTTCATATTTCAAGATTTGAGGACTAATCATCATGTCTTTTCCAGAATGTTCTATCTTGCTGAAATGTCTGTCTTGCACCACTAAAAAGTCATGCCATCAAATGCCAGGATGCATCCACTTGAGGAACAAATTTTTGCATAATTAATAACTTCTTGATCAATATGTGAATGTGACTTTATTAATTTGTTGGTAGATTTAAATTTTACTTTATACATACATTATATTTAGTATCCATTGGATCACACAAATTATTTGTTTTATTTACTTATTATTAATATCTAAAAAATGTATTTTTATTATATATTGGAACAACAATCCACTCCACATTATTACCAATACAATAATTGACCTAGTTTTATTGTCATTTTGTTGGAATTCAACAACATAGAGTTAGAAAGATAAATATATAACTATTTACTCAACTTCTCAATACATCTTGAAGACATATTACTAAAACCACGAAATATAAATATATAACTATTATCTCACCTTCTCAATATATCTTGGAGGCATATTACTAAAACCAATCAAAACAAGTAGCTGGCAATTCCTACCAAGATGAGGGAAGCTTTCGTCAATATCTTTCATTCGATCATTGGTTAATGCAATAACATCTAAATCTTTACTCCAGTTATTATTACTAAAATTATGTCTAATAAATTGTGATAGATTAGCCATCTAATAGATTTGTTTATAAAACCGAAACTAAAAAAATTCACTGTTAAATTATTTATTATAACATATTTAGATATTATTTAAACTTTAAAATTAATTTAATGGATAAACTTAGAGCTTGATCTGAGGATATTCGATTTTATTAACATTAGACCCATTTATCGTAGAATTTTATCAATGCTTTCTGTGACTAAATTAGAATGAGTCAAAGTTATAAGAACTATTTTTTACTGATAAAAAATATACAGGTAATTAACAAAGAATATAAATATATATTTTGGTAATTAAGGTGGATTAGAATATGTGATTTATAGAATATTTGAACAAGTCTATACATTATTTCTTATCTAAAATACTTTGAACCTTCGTTAAGCATTTTCATAAAACCCAAATACAATATGTAGAAATGCTAGAAACGGATTGGGTTAATTAGTTCACTGAATAGATGTCAATCCAATAAACCTATACATAATTCTTGTCATGGCTAGTTAACATTACTCTAAAAGCCAAATAATTTAATATTGTTCAATGAATGAGTCCGCTTATAAATTTTTGGGAGTAATGTTTAATACATAGTTTGTCGCCTTCAATGGCGTACGCTCTTTTGCTGAAGCTAAATTTTTAGCATTATTTATACTTTTTTCGCTCGGTGACACATACCACACTAGTTCTAAATGGCGATAGTATACATATTTATCATGAAAATTAATTAAACGGAAGAAACAATAAGGACTGTTTTTTATTCAAACTTTTATTTGAAGACATTAACAATTGCAAGAAATATATACATTTTATAAACTATACTAATAAATAAAACATACCTACTAAGATGATACATTTTAGCTTCATTACCGTACTTGCGGTAAAATAAATATACAATCATAATACTACCGTGTGTCACATACTAAGAGTTTAGATAAACAAACTTATATCTGTAGATAAATATAAAATCACTATCAGCTCAGAATCAAAATTAATAAGTTCTCAAAAGATAAAATTCAGTAACAAATCAAACTATAGGTATAGGTACATATTGATATTATCACAGAATAATTATGGAACGTACGAACATACATTAATTTTGTAATATGAAGAAAGGTAATTCCAAATACACGATTGATATTATAACTATCTACCGAAATTGCTATTCTGTTAGACAAAGTTATGGATAACTATCTAGTTATCCATATATGACTAATGTGTTTAGTGTGTCATACATTATGCTATCACAATAATAACCAATATAAAAATGTGTTTATATAATACCAAAATCATAATATTAAAATGCATTTCTTTTCTTCTACTTTATGTAGATCGAGTATCAACAATTAAATTGC
Source organism: Parotoplana pacifica (assembly GCA_034780595.1). Classification (NCBI taxonomy): domain Eukaryota; kingdom Metazoa; phylum Platyhelminthes; order Proseriata; family Otoplanidae; genus Parotoplana; species Parotoplana pacifica. Next base: position 19,752 of record JAUYWI010072865.1, on the reverse strand, counting down.
CTTCTTTGTCTTTAATTCGAACTCGGCCTGATGCATATCGTGTTTCTTGACGACCGTCTAGGAATACTGTTTTTGTAGTTCCATCTGGATAAATTCGTTGCTGTAAAAAACAAAACATGAATAATACATACATACTACAGAAACATATTTTATGTACTAAAACTAAGTAAAAATGGTAATTTTAGAAATCCAAAATATAGAAAAGACGATAATATTTAAAAATTTAATTTTCTTGCAGAAACACAATGCAGTGGGGATTTTTTATTTAGGAGAAAACAAAATTTAGTTTAATGAACTTAGAAAAGTTGTTTTATACAACATTTTCTTGTGACAGTTACTAACCACATATTTATTTAGTTTATAATAAAAGTTAGTTTTGAGAATATTGTTCGGATCAAAAAAGGAAGTATTTAATTTTTCTACAGGTTGTCCTAGAAGAGGGCTGTAAGTAGCACATGCAAATCTATTAACATTTAAGCACTGATAATTAAAAGACAGAGTGAATTGATCTTTTTGACAAAAACTACATATAAACATCAGTAAGAAATTTCTCATTATTCTTTTTCTATTCATATAATGATAAACAAAATGTGATTTATGAGAATTACACCTCACTCCTTAGACAGCCTGTATGGTTCGGTTCATAAAATCATAAATTGTTTCAAGGATAATATGAATTGGAAAATAAGAAATTGTAACTAACTTTAAGACCACCACTGTGAACTTCTTTTTGTCCATTTGGAAGAAAAATTTCTTTGTCACCGGAGGGTAAAATACGAATTATCATACCAGAAGGTAGCACACTTTCTTCCTGGCCGTTAGGGAATATGTATTTGACGGTCTGGTCTGGGAAATACACTTCATGGATACCTGTTGAGCGAACAATCTCCTTCCGACCACTAAATTAACATATACAGGAGATTAATCGTTATTTTTGCTAAAGTTCAGACACGAGTTTAGCAGTTATTTTATTAACAAACAAAACAAATTTATTATTAAACAAAACAAGTCATCTAATAACGGCAAATTTTTGTAGGCCTTATTATAACAGTTAAGAACAAATTACAAAAATGATAAAATCCGTCAAAATTATTAATAAACTTTAAGCCTGTAAAGTTGTTATATCCATGTGGGCTTCGTTGTTAAAGTGTAACTAAAATTTCTTTTCTATTCAAATCTAATTGTGTCATTAGTAGACGTAATAACAATTTTAGTTTAAATAGAAAAGTGTCGGTGTGACATTTTCTAACAAATGTAAATAATTCCAAGAAACAAATTAAGATTCTTTTCTGATAAAGTATCCACGGTCACTTACTCCTTATATTGAATTTCCTCAGTTCCATCCAAATAAGTTGTTTGTATAGTTTGATTATCAACATAATAATAGATCTAAAATAGAACAAAAATAGTAAAAAGTTAAAAAGATAATCAAAGTAATTTTATTTTCATTTGACTAAATGAGTTTTGAAGTAAAACATCTTGAACATGAGATACGCTTTTTCATTGTTGTGATTAGAAAAATTAGCGCTTCTAAAGTACGGTAAAATTTAAATGAAAATTGTTTTAGAATTTATTTAAAATTTTAGTGAATTTTAAATGGCTTTTGAGCATTTCAGAAATTTTTATAAAACTCAATAAAATTAACCTTAAAATATTCTGGCACTGTTGTAAAGAAATGCAATATAATTTGAAGTTATTTTAACCCATTTTTATGTATTTTTTGTTATTTATCTAACCTATCTATTTGTCTATCCAATCTATCTATGCAATCCTATCCTATCATCTGCCTTGAGGTAGGTCCTTGTTTATTGGTTCTACTTTCTACACTATTCCCTATTACGTGCCCATCCCTTATGAACGGAAAAATCTACATACTCTAAAATAAAAAGATTGACAATTAATTTTAAATCAGTCGGTTATTTAATAAAAAAAACTATTTTACCAATTCATATGTCGAAATTCCAACCAAATTGTTTTTTGGGGCCTAGAGGCGAGCCAGATTTACAATGGGATCTAGTCAGTTGTTAGACACATTATAAGATAGGACTCCTATTTTAAAAAAAGGTCATCTGTTAGACCAGTCACAAATTTAACAAAATGACTTGATTACAATTATTTTGACTAATAGTGCATTTTATAGCAAAAGACTGGTCTAACAGATGACTGGATTACAATTTTCTAATAGATGACTGATATTTATTTTCTAACGCTAACCAGTGTCTCATTGACAACTGGATAGGAAAACTAACAACTCACAGTTCGACCATCAGGAAGTGTTTGTTTCATGTCACCGTTAAAGAGAGAGACGATAACTGTCTTCCCATCTGCAGATATCTCTTTCACCGAGCCATTTGGGTAAAAGAAATCTACTGCACCGCTACTGTAGACCTTTTCAAGCTAAAATATTAAAAATTCAATGATAAATGTTAGCTGCAAAATCTCCAGGCTAAACAAAGTTCAAAAGAGAGTAGGCTACCAAAATCTTACCATTCCATCGTTGTGACTAATTTCATCTTTTATTTGGCCTTTATTGGCCGTTGAGAATTGTTTGATAGCTTCAATTTGAGCCACGGTTAATTCAAAACCACCACCACTTTCCCTGCTAAGCCTAAATTTTAAACAGACAATAAATACAATATCAAAAGGTAGGCAGGGACACTAAATGTATTGGACAGTACGATTATTAGGTCTCATAAATTTTTCTTGTTTGGTATTAATAGATTACAAAAAACTACATTTAAAAATGATGATTATTTAAGTTCCAATCTCGTTGAATTTTCTGAGACAAACTTTGAAAAAAATAACAGGTATCTTTTTATTAATCTCACCAAAAAATGTAATTATGAAAATAGAAATTGTAAATTCGACAAAAATATCAAAATCTAAACCACTAGACCTAAAAAACACTAATTTGAAAAAAGTTCATAACTCTAATTTGATGAAAACATTTGAAATCTACCTAAATCAGTAATAAACAATATTTACAAAAATCTTAAAATTGGATATTTTTGATACTGGTGTTCTTTTACACACCAAATTTGACATCAATCATACAATGTTTAAGTTTCGAGGTAATTATGACATCTCTCTCAGCCAGCAGACACGATTCACTCATCTCAATTATACTAGGACTTGACATACACACAAAATTAATATAAAAAAAGCTATCGTCCCATCTGACCTTTGTTTTCCGAGTGAAGCTGTGCCGCTAGATGCCTCCTCCTCTCCGGTATAATAATCACTGGCACCGCTGGTTCGCAGGCCGTCACCACTGGAAGAGCGCACCAACTTAGCTGTTTGTTTCCCACAGGTGGAGGGTGCAGACTCATTGGACTGAGCCAAATTGGGCTCTGTACGAGTCTCAGTAGCTAAGTATTGCCGCTTGGTGACCGCCGGATGAAGCGCTGATGATGTAGGCTGAGCACTGACACCTGGAAAAAGAGTATTCCAAAAGTCTTGAGACCATAGAGCTTCAACTCAGTAGAATTTCGTCTATTGCTCAAATTCAAATAATTTTATATAAAATTCATTATGATAGCTAATTCTTAAGTTTGGTACAAAAAAAACTTTTGAATAAAGTTATATCAAAAGGACTGTATTTTCCTAATGTTATTTGAATCCCTAAAACCTGGATATCGATTTTTTATATGGATCTCTATTACTTTACACTAATAGAATTTCACATACGATTTTTATGCATGAAATAGGCTGAGTCAAAGCTCTTTATGTTATTTTTGTGTTGTAGATGTAGACAATTCAAATATCGATTTACGAGTAACTACTTTAAAGTTGGAATTAGTATTTGTGGATCTTTTGGAACATGACGTATTTTCAATGAAAATACCTAGAGAAATACGAGTGGGATCAGGTTCAAGTTTGTGTCTGTCATCATTATTAGAATAAAAGGTAAAAAGAAAAAGCAACTCATTCACATACAATAAAGTTCTGTGAAAATTGGACACTTTGGTAAAATATCGTTGGCACTAATACATATTATTTTGAAATTTTCAACAAATAGTGTGTGTTCAATAATATAACTTATTTATGCATATAGCGCCAGTATGATTATTGTATGCCAACATACCTGTTGAATGAACCTTCGGTGGAGATGTAAACATGATTGCTGTTGACGGGACGGAAGTAGGCTGCTGGAAGTGTCGAGGCGTGCTCAATGGTGTCACCGTGGGAGCTCGTTTAAAAGAGACAGCTTGGCTGACCATGTTTAAACTTGGTCGCGACTGAATAAAATTGAGAAACTAGTAGGTAGCTTATTGTGTCTACAAACTTCGATTTTTTAGCTATTCACTCAAAATGATAGGGACAATTTTGGTGAACTGATCTAGAAAATCAGTGATTAAAATTATGTAAAAATATTTACCGTTTTATTAGTTGTTTCTGAAGTTGCCTTCCTCTGGGCTACTGACAGCTGGCTCTGTAGGTCCAATCGCTTCTCTTCCAAAACTTTGAGGCGCTGATGAAGCTCCGTTTTTTCTTGTTCCAACTGTTCAACACGAAGACGTAGCCTGTTATTTAAGGCCTGCCAACGATTGTCTTTCTGAGCAGATTCTTCTTGCATTTCTGCTAACTAAAAAATGTAATAAAAAAAATTGAGTAACGAAAATACTTTTAGTAGAATTGCATTTAATTCTATTGCTTCCATACCTGTTCCTTTAAGCGGTCAATTTCATCACGATCTTTCTTATTTGGCATTGTTTTCAAAGCTTTTTGGTAATCATCAAATATTTTTCGCTCCTTCCTACAAAAGAAAAGCATATCACAGAGTGTAAAAGTACATGTTAAAAAGAAATAATTATGTACCTAAACTTTGCAAAAATGATGAAATTTACTTTAGCTTCTTATTTTCAGCTTCTTTGTATGTTTCAAAGTCTTTTTTTGACTTTTCTTTAAATTCTTCAAAGGCTTTCATCTCAGTTTCCATACGTTTCATTGCCTAAAATAACGAAAATATTGTTACTTTTACAGAACTTTTCATCATTTAACATCCAATTTGTATCAGCAACATACCAAATATATTCTTTATGTAACCACATAGGTACTCCAGGCATAACTATCGATATTTGCAATTAAACCAATTAATTTGTTATAAATAATAAAGCCTTTAAATATACCTACCAATAACCAAAAAATACGTTTAACCAAACAAACAATATAATTTCTATGGCCTAGCTTCATGTTTTTCAGAAGTAATTTTAGAGCAGACATATTAAAAATACTGTATGCTAGAGAAATTTGATACTAACACCAACATTTAAATTAAATAGTTTAATTGTCACAGGAATTTTCGGCAATATACAGTACTCGCAATGTGCAGTTCTTGCCACCAAAGAAACCTACCTCCTGTTTTTGTTTTTTCAAAGCAGAGAGGGCAGCATTTTCCTGATTAAATCTTTTAATTTCATTCTCCAATCTCTCCACCCATTGGCGAAGTTTTACTGCTTGGATTGTGGAGTTCTCGTTAGGATCTGCTTTAGTCTATAAAGTACACATTTTTATTCGAACAAATTCATAATATTAGGACGGTAATACAATCAATTTTTTTGTAACCACGTTATTTAGTAATAAATAATCAGGTAAACTAATAAATGTATATTCCACTTTGTGTGGACAATTGTTAGCCTGTATTGACTTTGCCGACAACGGATCAACCAGTCATAAACCACATGGTGAAATAAACAATATAAAATGAAATGGTTTATTTAAATAAATAATATTGTGTACAATAAATAAGACAAATACAAAAATAGTATGATAAAATAATTAGAATTCATCATTGTTTATGAAAAGAGGGTATTAAACAAATCCGTTTCATAATAATACCTTATCAACTTGAACTTGTGGAAACAGATCAACAGCCATACTGAACAGGTCAACTTGAGTTGGGGAAGAAGAACGATTGTCTGGTGACGATTTCTGATTTGTCTTTTCATTGAATAGTGTTGTTGGTGAGGCCGATTGGTGGTGGTGAGATGCATCGGGAAGATGGTGTGTCTTCAACGGAGAGACGCCTTTAGAAGAAAAAACACCAACAAATTTATTTTCGTGAGACATTCATAAGTTTGATATCAAGTCAAGTGGTACAGAACTTTAAAAATCATAAATTAGTTTAGAAAATAAATCAAACGAAATAGTAAACAGAATATTGTACATCCCATTAATGATTAACACATGGTAGCTAATGTATTTAATTAAAAAATGGAGGGGCGTATCGACCTCTCTAAAAATCATACTTCCTATGGTTTGATTCGGCTGAAATTTGGTTATACAGGTACCTTGGAAAAATTCATTGACAGAAATTCTTTTTTGGTGATGTCATCAAGCCCAAAAAATATTTTGTCCGATTTGCTTTACATTCGGTGTGTAGGTACACTAGGAACTCAGTGTCACAAATATTGATTTTTGTTTTTGGGCAAAAAAAATCGATTTTTTTTTGCTAAATTCACTTAAATGGCTCTCAAATTCAAACAAAATATCCTATCTTTCTGAAATTTGAGATTTAGAATTAGGAAGATATTAGAAAATTGCATGCCTCAGTTTTATGGTAGCATACATGGGAAGGTCTGTAAATATAGCATTTTAGAAAGTAAATTTATTCACATATAAATGGCTATTTGATTTAAAATAATTTATTATTAGTTGTTAGGTCAGTTATAGCGGTTTTGCAATGATTTCCTGCTCTAAAATTGAATTTCATAAAAAATAATTTTAACATCGACTGAGCTATCTGGTCCCAAAATCATGGACCTCAATTTTCAACGTTGGCTTTTTACTTGTTACACTAATAACATATGAAACAAATAATAGATATGTCAAATATGAAAGCATTTCTATAAACTATTATATTTAGGAAATAATAGCTAGCTAGTAACAATAATACTAATTGTTGCAAGCACACACAAACATCTATGTGAAATAAAATTTCTATTAAACTGCACAACTAAAACAAACCTGATTCAGAGCGATGGCTAAGGTTCTCATTCCCATCAACGCTGGTCGAAAGTTCTTCTGTGACACTCAGTCGTCCATCAGGGCTCTAAGGTGGCTCCCACATGGAATCGCCAAACTTCTTCCTTCTGTCCAAAGACTGGGCCCACATCTGTGTGCGATCGGAGACTTGGCTCCCTGGCCCATCATTCCAAGAAGATTCATCATTGAACTCGGAATGGTGCCGATTGGAGGAATGCCCCGACGGTTGGGGCAACTGTGAGCCATCAGATTCATGACATGTATTGGGCGAGGAATGAGAAGGTGGCGTCGGGAAGGGATGAGAAGAATAGTTTCTTCCGGAGGGTATTGGAAGTGAATGGACATTGTGAGAACTATGAGAGAACTCTTCGTGCTGGTCACTTAATCGAGATCTCAAGGGGGCGACTTTCCGAGTAGGGAAATGATTTACAGAAGAAAACTGCAAGTAGAAAAGATAAGATAACAAAAATTACAGTTTTACAATACTGTGAGTCCTAATTCTTTTAATAGGATTTAAAGAATAATTTCAAGTTTATAATGAAATGAGATACTTAAATTCAACAATAGTTTTTAATATTGTCTTAAGATTACATATTTGTTTTCTTTGCTAGGCAACAATTTAAATGTTCTACGTATTAGCTTATTATGATAATGTAAACTTTAATTATGATTTACTATAAATGTCTGTATTGATATACACACTTCTTTCCTCTTGAAACATGTCCTATAACTAATATAAATAATTCGACACATTTAGGTATTTCTTATAAGTCAAATAATTTAGCCTAATGCCTACCGACTAACAGCCAAAATCAGGCACAAGTAGGTACCTATAATACTCACACCACTGGGATAAAACTGTGAAGGGCCCATGGAACTGGGGTCTAAAATACGCGGATCTTGTTCAACATCTGAATCACAATGAGACAGGGTGTCTTCGTTAACCGTTGTGCCATCATCATCATCATCCTCCACATCCTTTTCATGGCGGTAGCCATTTACAGCGCTACAAAATATACAACATGCATAACATTTTAATCAATAGAATCGGCACTTTAAATTATGAAAAAATGTCAACTTTGAATTATGAGAGTACCCACATTGTTAGCTGCTAATCATTCATATAGTACTAGTATTACTATTCAAAACTGCTACATAATTGTGGCTTCTTGAACCTTTAAACAGAATTACCATCATATTTTATTTCGTCACGTAACTTATGTATGACGTCACTACTATATTGGAAACATAAAAACAGGACATTTAATGCTTTTACTTTTGGCAATCATAATAAATATTGCAAATTTATTGTATTTTAATAATTTTTAACTGTAAAGTAAATATTAGGTATTTAATCAAGATTTCTTTTTTAGATAATAATACATTTATTTTTCATGGAAAGAAAAGTGATCCGGAAATTCTATCTAGTCGGCAGTTCCCTACTTTTATAATTAATTTAGATGAAATTAATGCGTCTAATGATAGATATCCAAATTTGTTTGAAACCCACTTTTATTTGAATTATGGGTGCACAACATTATAATAAGGTAAAAAAACAACAACAACAACACAATATAAATAGCATTACAAGTAACAATGAGCAATAGCCTAAACTAATGACACCAACAGCAATTTTAGTAAAACAATCAGTGACAGGTAGCCATTGTTCAAACCTCAACCTCGGTAAACAAAAATCAATACACGAAACTACAATGATATATCCTCTATACAGGTTTCAGTGAAACAAATAATGCTAAATTGTAGTATGTAGTCGATTTTATTGTCATAGAAACACTTTCACAAGCAAAAACTAAATACTACTTAATAATTTTGTAGATCGATTATTGTTTGATGTACTGAGCTAATAACCAGTTCCTAATCGGCCCAAATAATATTGATAAAAATTGACATAAAAAATGTAGTGCTTTAAATAATAACATGTCTGGACATACTATGAAAGTTTTTGTTTAAATTATACATTAAGTGAAACAGACAAATAAGAGTATGTAAAATAAACTAATAATCTGTTAAGAGCAATAATAAAAAACAGGTATACTTTGATAAAAATATTATACTTATTTATATTACTCGCAAATGACAGCACAGGACAGCTGTTTCGGCCTTGTTGGGCCTCACCAGCTAGGTATAATCATTGCCTGAGCAATATAAAATGTTCGTATATTTCAAATCAAAAGCATAAAAGAGAAGAAAATTTGCAAAAGTGAAAAAAGAAGATTTTCAGAAGAAATATGTTGGAAAATTTGTTTTCTTATGAAAGAAGAAATAAATCGATAATTGTTTAACAACAGTATTGTTTCAAATGAACCTATAAACCAAATTTAAAGTTACGGAAGAGTACAACTAAACTCTATGTGAAACAGACAACAAAGAGTATGAAAAAAACTAATAATCATTCTTTGATTATTACAGTTCTATTCAAATTAACAAACCTTTCATTTTTTTAATGAATTATATATTTATCTAAGTATTATTTTCAATATTGGTTTTATTGACTCTTAGATGGCACTAGCACTAGCAAAGAAGTCAACCTTAGAAAAGCCATACTCAAACAAACCAAATCCAAAACACTGTATAATAGTGAGATATTAGTAAAAAGTATCTGCCATTCAGAGAAAGGGCGCTCAACAAACTGGAATCAGTAAAAATACGAAAAAATGGCAACCCTGAAAATTTTACTCAACCTAATTGTTTTGAGGTTCCGAGATGGACCCGGTATTAAATAGACATGACGTGTGCAAAACAATTTACCAAAATTTCCGTTAAAGAAATTAGTACACGTACAAAATTAACTACGTCAACCTACATAAAAACAACAACAATAATTGAGGCTTGGCATATCACCAAAATAATTAGTCTACGTTGATGCGTCATCTTACAATCACTAATAATAGAAAAAAATACAACAGAATAACATAGTAATATTATGTATAATAATTTGGAACAACAAACCTTTCCCTTAATAACAACACTCTAATAACGTATTACATTATCATACCAACACTCTAATAACGTATTACATTATCATACCAACACTCTAATAACGTATTACATTATCATACCAACATAATACACAAAATGCCTGTTCTAATGTTGAAAAAGCACGCGGGTCATCTAGAGATCACATCTACGTAATACGCAACAACAATTATATAATTATGAAGGTACACAGTTTAAAATGTTTGATAAACAAATCCTCCTGTCGGTATATTCACCTAAAACAACTTGAAACTTTAGGCAAGTGCCCTTAAAACCTTTTAATAAACAGCAGCCTCACCTGTAATACTTGTGAGGAATATCGCCAGCAGTCGGTAGACAAGTGCCACCACCCAGAGGCAGACCAGGAGGTTGGCCAACACGCACCCGACGCTCCAGTCGCTTCTTCAACGAGTTCTTGTCCAAATGGGCCACCGCTCCAATGCTACTGGCGAAAGAAGTCTCGGCTACTTTTTCTAGCAGTTCAAATTCTTCCAAGGACGCTTGTTCAACCTAAAACCAAATAAAAGTAGAGACACAAAATATAATATAAATACAAGAACAGAACATTCTATTCCTTGTCACAAAGCAACGGAAAGAACGTTACGGGCTCGGGATACCTACTTTTCCATATTGTACATAAAGAATGACGAAATACTTTTACAAACTATATAGGTAAAACATGTATCCTTTCACCGATCTTATACAGAAACGTGATGAAATCAATCGGAACGTCTACAATGCAATTTAGGGAATTTGTATTGTAGCTTTTAATAAACTTTTTTTATTTGTAATTTTTTTAAATCTGATATTGTGATGACCACTATCATAATATTCACAGAAGAATTTTCATTTTAAGAACACTAGACATTCTTAAATATATTGCAAATTAATCATATTAGTTATCCCTCATTAATAGATAGAATTAATTAACGTAAGATCGATGCTACTAGTAACACAAAACAATCCAAAAATATGGTAAACTTTTTACAACCTGAGGTAGCTAGTCAACAACCGCATTGAACAGCGTGTGTAGTAATCTCAACAATTAATTACGTTAATGAATAGTAATAGTGGTAAAACAATACCCCGTTATATTCAACTTTAATAATAAATCAAACTACTCTATGCAGATCAAGTTGTAAAAACATAAGCATTTTGCTATAGAGAATACACACATTCACACAATAAGAGAATAAATCAAACTCAGCTACCTACAGCGGACACAAAGCACAAACAAACAAACCCGAAGGTCACTGTCATTTTGTCACAACTCAGTGCAGGTAGGTGAACTAAAGTGACCACTTTAGTTCAATACTTTGAAATAAATTCAGAAAACGAATATGCAAGTAACTAACAATGTTCACCTTTTCTCGGTCACAGGGGACTGCTCGAAAACACTTTAATCGATTGGAATGAAGTTTGGTATCAGTGCAATAAATTCACTTACGGAATTTTTATGTAAATTTCTTTGACCACTGCCCCCCCCCCCCCAGAGCAGCTGACTGCCCTCTAAAAAATGGAAGTTGGGCCAGAATGTACTTTCTGCAAAAAAGAAGATTCTGAAGTCAAATTGTGATGAAATTTATTAAAATTTGGTACATACACTTCTTTGATTTGTACCATATATATTCCGGGTTTTTGAAATAGTGACCCAAGATCCCAAATGTTGATTTTTGAACCCTGGAGAAATGTTAAACATCTCTAAAAAATCAGAAAAATAGTCACCCTAGAAAATTGTGAAACTTTTTGTGCTCAAATTTTGATAAAGTTTCTCCGCAATGAAATAATCAAAAATCGATAGACTTTAGAATTTTATATTCAACGTTTCTATAATTTTTTGGAAAATTCCCATTGTTACATTACCCACGACTGCGGAGAGACTTTACGCAAATTTGATTTACTCATAAATTGAGAACAATTCATTAGAGTATCTTCAAATTTGGTAAGATAATTCTTAGCTGATACTTTAACAGTGTGTCAAGTGAAAATATCCTAAGTTTACCCATAGTCTAAAATTGAGGTCCACTGGGTAAGGGTCCAAACAACACATCAAAAACTACTAAATGAATTAGAAAGTCAATATAAGCTATTATAAACCATTTTGGATGATTAAGTTGCCTTTAAAATACTTTATTTAAAAAAATCAATTTTAGCCGTGAAATGTTCTTGACCCTCATATCTCAAAAACTATAAAAATGAGCCATCTCAAAATTTAATACATTGCTTTAGATACCTTCTGAATTATAAATATCAGATCTCAGGAAAATAAGATGTTTCATTTGGATTTTAGAGTCAATTTAATGATTTTAGCACAAACTATCGATTTTTAGACAACAACAAAAATCGATATTCATATTTTTCAATTATTTTTCTGTATTTGTATTACCGGGTCCTAGTGGATCTACACACCACATTTTGAAATCAAATGGACAAATTTCATTCTTTGAACCTAATGTCGATCAATTGATAAAAAATAAAAATCAACCGGTTATTATAAGTATTAGCAGCTTAGCTAGATTTAGAACATAAATAATGTCTTATTCATAGAAATACATTTATATATGTTCAATAAGTGAATATTTCAATACTGAAATACGTTTTGCTACCTTCATAACATTAATTTTAAATAAAGAAAATACGAAACATAGGATACGAAAACAGTTTTCATAATAAAACGACATTTAATTGTGCGAAAGTAAATCTAAAACTTCAGCTAGGTAATTGTACCCATATTACTTCAACATGTAAGGCAAACAATTTAGCTCAAATTTTAAAGTTCTATGTAATAGTAGACTTGACTTTGGGACTATAATGAAATAATCCATAATAATAAAAACAACATTTTACTTTTCTTAAACCAACAGATGTTTTAGACTTAAGACCAACTTTGCAATCACCCAATATTTTATTGCAGATCTATTTCAAAAATCTGAAAATCCAAACTACATAAATCTAGAGTATAAGCAAAAAGTTCCAAAGCCTACCTGATCAATTTCCTCTTCTCGAGAATGACTTGTAGACAGACAGGGAAGTGAAGGAGATTGCTGAGGAGGAAATTCCAATTTCTTTTGTAAAGTTCTCGAGGTCCCAGGAGATGTCTGGTCTCGATATATGACTGGGTCGGTTCTCTGGAGTAACAGATCATAAATAATCAGGTTGTGAACTCTGCTGCTAAATCAATATGCAAAACACTCTACACTAATTAATATATATTCAAACTTATACAAAGTAAATATTACCACCATAAAACAATCAATGTGTTAACATCAAATTATAAAGTCTATAATACAGCGTATAATGTCGATCCTTATTCAGCTTTTTCTGTCGAAATATCGCCAAGCTTACTAACCCCAACTAGTGATCAACACACACGATTTATTAAAAGTTCTTGTCTGCATTAGCTGAGAATGTGATGTTCTCGCCTTTATGGAACAATTTTTAGTCACTAAAGATCAAACTAACCTTATCCGTGTTTCCTAAACTAACTGCCAGATCCTGTGGTGAAGACCAAGTCATCGCCAAAGATTTATCTTTTCTTCTGTCTTGTCTCATTGTATCACCTCCTTTCTTACGTTCTTTTACAACAGACATCGTCTGGCTAAGTGAAGGTCGAGTTGTCTTTGAGTTACCAGCTACAAGACTAGGCGATTTCTTTGGCTTCGACTGCGAAGGATGTTGAAAGCCAGTAGCTGATATCTTGACCTTAGCATTCCAACTAGAAATACCTTGATTCTTTCGTAAAAACGTCTTCCTTGGTTTAGTTCCTCCATCATTGCTAGCACTTTTAGTCGTTGTTAAAGGCTTCGAACGTAATGTAGCAGTAGAACTGGTTGCTTGTGAGGTAGAATTAGGTTTAGAACGATGTGAAACTTGTTTTGTTAAGCTGGGTAGCTGTGTAGTAACTGAGTTTAGCTGCAAGAAAAAAATATTATGTACACTACAACGTGTAATTCGAGCACATAAAAATAATAAATCAAGACATTCAAAGGAATAGATACTGAGCCAATCCCCATAACAAACCTATCTTCAGTATTAATGCCAATCAAGAATGTCAGCAAAAATAGATCAAAGTCAGAAATGATTATGACGCCTAAAACCCCCCAAAAATAGTAGGAAAAGTCAGCTTTGAGATGGCAATTGGGGATTTTAGGAGCGAAGCTGCCCAAAAACGAGGCCAAGGGTGGTGGGGTTTGTTGGGCAAAAACAAGCAAGAATTGAATCACGGTTCCACAAATCACAATACTCAAAATTTGGAATATTCTCACCACAATATTTAAAATATCACAGTTCATTAATAGAATATTTACGCACAGAAAAAATATAGGTAAAAATCGACAAATTTTAGATCTATTGAAGATACGCATAGCTCTATGCAGCCAGTACCCCACAACCATCTGACTTTATTACAATGCCATTTTGGGCTTACCCTTTCTTCTTCTTGTTTAAGTTGTTCTTCAAGCATTTGTTCAAATGTCTTGCTTTCGCCAACACAAAGTTTTTCAGTTGGATGATCATAATAGTCTCCTAATGCAGGTTGCCCAGCTTGAGCTGTAACATGGGCGGAATAATTACTATTGCACTCGTCCTGTACTTCTTCAGTCAAGGCATCTGGTTGAAGTCCGGATTCATTTGAAGAAATTATGTGAGATGAAACATCAGTGAATTGATAAGACTCTTCTATACGCTGAACAAGACAATGAATGATATTAAACAATCAAGAAAACTAATCTATGTTATATAAATGGTAGTAAAATAGGTGTTAGCTATACTTTTCAATATGACATTTGAATGAGGATGGGATCATAAAGTTACTAAATTTTGAACAAATAGTCTATTTATTAAAGTTCTTTGACCAACTGTAAGTATTGTAAATTGATTACCAAAACTTTATTCTATGGATACAACAAAAACAAAGTTAAACCAAAAATAAATATCATAATAATATATAGCCATATTTTGTTAAACAGTAAAATAAATTATATTTTTGATTAACACTTATAATTTATAAAAAAAATACTTACAGCATTATTATTCCTCTCTAGATGATTATGTGGTTGATCAGATGACAGTGTAAACTAAAGGAAAAATAAAATAAAATGTTAAGAAGTCTATTAAATGACCAACACATAATGCAAATTATAAGCAAAGATGAAGTTAATAATCAACAACATGAAATACAATAAATAGTTTTAAAATTATAATGTTTCTTTTTTTGTATTTTAAAGTACCAATATAGTCACTAAATAAGAAAATTGTACTAATAGGTATACATTAAAGACAAACTGTAAAAGTTAAAATAAATAAAAAGATAACTATTCCATTAATCATAATTATGGATGCATGAAAAGTAATTATTGAATAATGTGCCTATCTTGTTCTCTGCCTTGGGCAAGTCCATGTTTATGGATTCCAGTTTCTCCACTGTTCTCTATTACGTAACAATTCCTTGAGATCTGAATATGACACTTTTACAAGATCAGTTAATATGTATCTTCTTGGTTTGCATTGACTTCTTTTTCTTGGAGGTCTGCCTCCAATGACTGTTTTCAATAGGTTATCTCTTCTCAATGTGACCTATCCATTTTTTCATATTTAGTAGGTTCATTCTTTCATTGATATCCGCTAAAACTTGTTCATTTATTTTTTGTGTTGCCATGCGATTTTCTGAATTTTTCTCCATATCCACATTTCAAATGCTTTGATTTTCTTATTACCGTTGTCATGTACATAGTTTCCACGTCTCAGAACCATATAATAGTATGCTCCAAATTAGTGTCTTCACTATACTTTGTTTCTACTTTCAGACTCTTAGTTAGAAGTTCTCTTCTTTTTGTAAACGTTGTCTTTGCCATTACTATTCTATATGTAGTTCGAATTTCTTCTTGAGATTTTCCATTTGATGCAATTATTCCTTCCAAATAACTAAAATTCTTAACTTGTTCTACTTGTTGACTATTCAGAGTAATGTTGACTGAGTAGTTTCCCATTCTTGATATTCTCAGTACATTTATCATATTTAAATTTTTAAAGCTTTATCGTTGAGATTATTTATGAGTTGTTGTAGTCCCTGTTCAGTGTCTGCAATTGTTCCTTGATCGTCCGAAAATCATACTTCTTGTATTAACTCGCCACCTATCTTAATGCCCTCATTGAATGCTAGGCTGATAACAGACATCTCTCTCTACCTTACTCCTTGTCCTATCTCCGCTGGATCTGATTCGACTTTTTTAAAATAATTTTTCCATTTGATTGATGTAGAGGTCATGAATGAGTCTTCGATTCTTTCAGTCAATTTCTATTCTTGTGAATATTTCCAGGAGTATTTTCCAATTGACTTTGTCAAATACCTTTTCAAAGTCAATGAAACACGTAACAGATCGTTATTGTGTTCTATGCTTCTTTCCATGATTGATCCACACCCACTCCTAAATCTAATTGTTGACTTTTGTCTTCAATCGCTTAGCATGTGATATTAAGCTAATTGTTCTATGGTCTAAACATTCAGCTGCATTAAGTTATTTCTTTAATGGTATTATAGTTGATTTGTAGAAAGCATTTGGCCATGTTCCTGTGGTGTACATGTCATTGCAAATTTCGGGAGTTGGCCAGTGTCTTCAGAAAAATTCAGATGGTATGTTATCGACTCCTTCGCTTTTATTCTTTTTCATATGTTGGATGGCTTCTTTTATTTCGCTGAGGAGGATTAATCGGACTTCGGAATCATCGTCAATTTGTTCTTCATTTTCTAATTATAGTTCTTTGTCTGGTTTCTCTGTCTTATTGTAGAGATCTTCGATGTTTTCTTTCTATCGATTTCTAATTTCAGTTTCATTCGTGAGTAACTTTCGATCCTTGTTTGAATAATGTATCCTTTATCTAATGGCGTTTGAATTCTGTACATTCCTTGATTTTATTGATCGCGTTGTCCATAGCGTCTTTCAAAGGAGGGATAGTGCTTTCTGACAGTTGTTGAAGCCAACTTTAGAAATGGATTCCGTTATGGTAACACCACTTTCGCGTTTAATTGCACATTGCAATACTCCTTTGTAAGCTACCAAAGGATGAAGATCTGAGTATCCATACCAACTAAATTCCAAACCCTTAGCCAACTCAGCCACGGCTTCTTAGAGATTACTAACCGTAATCAATTCTGAAAGTTCGCCCCTCTGGGATTTGAACCTACGCTGGATGAAGATCTGAGGATTCGCACCAACTAGGCTACGGAGGAACATGATTTCTCCGAGATTAATAACCGTAATCAATCCTGAAAGTTCAACCCCTCCGAGATTTGAACCCACGCCAGATAAAGATCTGAAGATCCGCACCAACTAGAGCCCAACCCCTTAGAAAACTCGGTCAAATAAAAAGTAATAATTGAACAATGTTATATAAGAAAAAAACATAAAAACAAAACTGCCTATTACCTTTACATGCTTTCTATGGGTATCATGTTCAAGTGGTTTAGATCCAGTTTTAGAAGACCAATAACTCTGCTTAGTAGAAATACTTTCTGTTCTATCACCAGTTTGAGTAACAGAAGGCTGAAAGTAATCCATTTCACTTGCATCATCTGAAGAGAATTGGTCAGAATATTCAGATGAACCCGGATCATTGTCCTCTTCAAACTGAGTTTTACTATTGCCTTCATCAGAATTAAAGTCTTGTTCCCATTCATTAACGTTGTGAACATCTCGTCTGTTCAACAGTGCATGTAACTGAGATGGTTTCATTGTATTTTCTAAAGCATTTGACTGTGTGCATCTGTAAGCAGCCTCTGTCTGCTGTTTCTCCAATTCATGATGTTCTAAAAGCATACTCTTCATGGTATCCTCTGGAGCATAGTTGATCATAACCCCAGATCTAGACTGAGATAACCAAGAAGCACCTGGACGAAATATATTATCTTTTACTTTTTGACATCTAAAAAACATAAAAATTTAGAATTAAAGTAGAAAATAAATAAGTTAAATTGCAAAATAGTTTAAAATATGTACAGTTCAAAAAGTTGTATATACCACTGTTCTGCTCATCTTGTAAGATTTATAATTTCAAAATTGAATTGTAGTTTGTAGTGTATATAGGGCTTGAAGACTGATCGCGAGACTCAGATTATCTATGGCATTCAGATTGCCACAGCAGAGGCATACAATACTATCATACCTAATTTCATACTATCCAGAATCTCATCAATTGAAAGTTACTTTACTTAAATTCTATAGGAGTAATGTAAATACATAAAGTGTAACCAGCCTGAAAAAATATTCTAAAATTGGTAATGGGTAACAAAAATCATGGAAAGTGGTCAAATCCCAATATTGGTTAAAACAGCCTTTGTCAGATTTTTGGGGCAGATCCTAATTTTTTAGCACTATTAGATTCCAAGAAAACATATGAGATCTCATTTAAATAGACTAATTATGGTCAAAGCAATTCTGGAAGGTCGATTTCTAGGGAAACGTGGAAGAGGAAAACCAAGAAAAGGGGTGTTAGAAGAATTCAAACCAAACACCTATAGAGAATTGAAGGACCGGGCAGCAAACCCAAAAGGATGGAGAAAGTGGATGCCATAGAATTGAACTTGTCTAATAACTGATTCGGCAGAACACACTATAGATAGATATAGATAGATAGATTTAATAAGCAACCTTACAACAACATAAAGTATGTTTATATGACAAGACGTTCAACTAAGAGCTTTAGGTTTTAAAGACAATCTGATATAACGACATACATTGCAATAATCTCTACTCTCACATGTTTTGGTTAATTAATTATCTTTGAGATGACTTATCATAACCTGTCTCTGTAGTTGTAAAATTGATTTTATAACTGAGATTTCAAAAGGTTAGAATTTCTACGTTGCATGAAATATAATCGGCCAGTTCAGTGGACAACATGTAATAGAAAGGAGAAAGCTCATTATGGAATGTCGCCAGCAGTATAGTGACTTTGATCAGATACTTAGATGTTGGAGTCAGACTGTGTTGATGAATCTTCTCATATGCAGGTCCAAGCTTATGGAGATACATAGATGGCTATCTCTTACAATACGAAGAATGATTAGGTTAAACACTTTTTTGGGTACCATACTAGTCTGAGACTAATTCGCTCTGGTTTGCTTTTTTAAACTGCCAAAAAGGCCTGTGACGTTTTGTTGCTGTTTTAAAACCAACTATTTCCAAATAAGTATGTAGAAACTTGGAGTTGGTGATTCTGGTTGATTAAGGGCGCCGCCATTTCTATAGCACATGGTTAATCAGATTTCTAAATCTATTGGTCACTTTTTCTGTAATTTAGTTTAGAAAGAAATAGCGGTGTGCCTGCAAATACTGATTTCAAAGTCAACTGAGCATGAAACTTGTGATTTGTACTCCTAAACGACGATTCCGAGTAAATTGGTTGTTGGAAACAGGCGAACTCCGGAAGAAATGGACTGGAAACTAAATGAAAATACTTTTACTTCCCAAAATACGATTTTAAAAGTACACAGGAATTTCATTCGACCACTATCATTCAATATAGTTAAAAATGATTTCAAATTAAATTATATCAGTAATTCCAATAGGATGGTTGGGTACAAATAGCTCCCTGTTTCATATGGTTCATTTGTTGTAGGTAACTATGGAAGTTTGATATAAAATACAGAACCCTGGAGAGTCAACACTCTAGGTATGCATATGATTCCTATCACACATTATTATTTTTAAATTCCTTCAGTCTTTTTATTGATTTCCACATCAAACTAATAATACTAGTTGGACAATATAAGAC
>JAUYWI010072854.1:0-14147 GCA_034780595.1 Parotoplana pacifica | reverse complement strand
GGACTCACCAGTGAGATGGCAACTTAGAGAAAGACAAGACCGACCCTGCCAAAATAGTGGCACAAGGTCTTCAAGGTAAACAAGGTAATATAACTAATATGTAAGTACTATTTATATCATATAGTTTTTATTAATGAGTAAGGAACATACGTAGTAAATCTAATTTTAGGGAATTGCTGAACATTAACCTTCCGAGGGGGGTGGGGTGGGTAAAAGTACCCTTCTAGTCTATTTTTTAACCGATTAGGATTAAATTCGAAATCACTAGACCCCAAATGTCCAAATGTGCTTGCATATTTTTTTATCTAAGCCCCAGGTTGTGGTCAAGTGACCCCACTCTGAAAATGGAAGTTGACCTAATTTTGCCAAATATTTACTTTTTTTTACAAAAATCAATGGTGGGATCAGATAATAACCAAATTGATAAATGGTTAGAAAATATATTACAAACACATCATAGAAGTAGTTTATGGCACAGAGGTGATCATATGTAACTAAACAAATCACCCGTTTGTAGCTCTAGGCCAGGATGTATCCGATCAAGTATCAAATAGACTTCATTTGGAGTAACAATTTTTAGATTTTCTGACTTAAATAGTTATGAGCAATATTTTAATCAATTTTTCTGTGTTTATTTATTTAAAATCTATTGTAAGTTTTTGTTGCCTGCCAAATTCCAACAGCCAATAAAAATTAACTTATCTGTAACTGTTTCTAGGAAGTATATCAAAATCAATGAATTGGTGTTCCCACAATTGAAATTATATAGGTAATACACCAACATAAGCCACTAGGAGATCGGTATTTTGACCTTTTTAGATTTTATCAGATTGCTGGTGGTATATTAAAAGAACTGTGCGCTCCTATTCACCTGAAGCCTGGATAGCTCAGTGGGTAACCACTTGCCTTACACGCCAGTGGATCCGGGTTCGAGCCTAGTGGCTTATGCTGGTGAAATTTTTTTATACCAACATTTTTCTGAGCTTTTTTTGTCTATCCTGGAATTTTCATGAAAAACTATTGATTCCAAAAATTTATGGATTTCATTTTGTTTTCAAAACTAGCACTATACTAAAATCCTCTAAATTTAGATAGGAGGAAAAACAGAATTTAATTTGCTGATATAAAGTGAATAATTCAATGGAGTGACTTCAAATTTGACATACCTACGTATTCATGTCATTAGTATACCAAGATATAATTTTATAGTTTTAGTCAATAGCTGGTATGAATAAAACCCTAAGCTTTTATTGCTTAAAATTATTTTCACTGTTTAGAAAGCCTAAATTTGATAACTTAGTTCCGATATTCTTCCACCAGCTCTGAATAAAATATTGTCTTCCATCTCTAAGAGAAATAATGAACTCAGAGGTCCCAATTAAACAGATTTTGGGAAAGATAATTTAGTTTAACATGCAGATTACCAGCCTGCAAGTTGCATAGATGAAATTTGGTATAAACGTTGATATTCGTAATCGCACCAATTCAATATACTCGTACTACTGTGTCTCACCTTTTTGTGCATTGGATTGATTTTGTTGGGATACAATTAGAGGAATGGAAACTTTATTCAGGGACATTTTTACATCCGTAAGACTAGGACAATAGAGTTGATGAAGTGAAGTGGAAGAATTTACTCGTTGAGTATCTGGCGATGATATCAATTGTGGTTCAGATCCAGATGAGCATAGTGGCTAAATAAAAATGTCAACAGTATGAGAATGAGGCCATGTTGCAAAATCAATGGGGAATGAAAATTGGAACCTTGCATTGTCATAAGTTACCGCAAAAATGCGAGAACAACCACAAATATATATTTTCATAAGTATACATATATTTTTCAACTTGAAATACTCCTATTCATATTACCAGTATTTCTATTATTTAAAATATCAAAAGAAGTGTTGAAAAAATGGAAATTTGTGGTACACTTTAAGTCAAAATGAGTTATATTTTTCAGCATCAAAAATTACTATACATTATGTGCATTATTTACATGTCTACACATGAGACCTAAGTTCTTTTAAATAATTGGTCAACAATAATCATTATTTGGATACTAATAGTCTAACATGCAAGTTTACCTCCAGTTAAAGTAAAGGCTATGTAGATGTTTTGTATAAAAAAGGAAAAATTATTTTTGTTTAATCTAACAAATACAAATCCTACTAATTACTATTTAATACTTAGGCCTAGGGTGTTTTCATAAAATGTTAATATACTACTAATGGGTCACAGAATTTCATATTAGTGACTAAATTAGCATCCTAAGATACTAAATTTTGACCCACTTACCTCCCCCCACCCCTTTAGGGGCCATTGACAAAAAAACGTCATATTTTTTAGAGATCTTTGTTTGGCTGCTAAAGATGTAACCCCCATATATTATCTTCTAGTAGTATATTCTGCAGGAGAGGTGGCAGATTCAGAAGGAAATTAATTCAGCAGGAGATTTGGTTTAGAGGCTATATAAGTATAATACTTATACCAATCTATGTACATGTCTCCCAGTGGAAGAAATGAACCCAGTAGGAGATTCAGCTAAATTTCCCATTGAATCTACTGCCAAATCTCCTGCTGGGTTTGTTTCTTTTACTGGGAGACATATGTACATATTTTGGCATATTTAGGCTTGGTATAAGTGTTAAAGCCTTTAGGACTAAACCAAATCTACCACCCACCTCTGCCTAATAATGTCTTAGGATGATAATTTAGACACCATCTTCAAATTCTATAGTGCCAAACCTACCTAATCCTAAGCTAGACCTAGTACAAAAGACAAGGTTTTATACATGGTCAGTGTTATTGACAATGAAACTATTACGTAAGGATTTGCCATGTACAAAAATGTACAATAATAAACTTCTAAACCTAATCTTATGTTTTAACACATTTCTAATCCACTTAATATATTAGCACCCTTCAAACTCTATCCTAATGTATGTACTTGTAAACCCCTTCCTATGTGATATCAAAATGGTCTGACACCATCCTAAGCTAAGACTAAAGAATTTTACCTATACATATCAAACAAATTACACAAATCATGTAATAACAATAGGAAAGTCCAATAAAAGTTTCGGTAAATGCTGAAAGTGACCACCATTTTTTAAACATATTGTTAAATACATGTCTTAGTATCTTTTGATCTATTTTTCCAATGGCTTCTCGGATGTTCATCTTTTGGTCTTCCAAATTATTGGGATTTGTTTTGAAGACCGATTGCTTCAAACTACTCCATAAATAATAGTCCAGTGGGGGAGAGGTTCGGAGATCGAGGAGGCCCAAATTCTGTCACCAAAATAACGTTGAAGTTCATCCAGGGATTTTTTGCAAGTGTTCACAGTAGCACCATCCTGTTGGAAGTAACCAGTGTGTAGCTCTTCATCAGACAACTTCCTGATAAATGTTTTAACCATGTGATCCATGTAAACATCGGAATTAACTGTGCCATTGAAAAAATGGGACCAATAATTCGTGCTTGCGATATTGCACACCATTCACCAATCTTCAATGAATGAAGAGGTTTCTTTATAAATGCGTTAGGATTTTGGCTTGACCACAGTCTATAATTTTGGCTGTTCACGTAGCCCGAAAGATGGAACCATGCTACATCAGTGAAAAATGTTTGGTTGAGAATATCACTGCCATTATTACTTATGAAGTCCCTTTCTTTTAATTTATGGCATACGGATAACTTGTAAGGGTATAGCTGTAGAACATTTTGCATAGATATCTGTTCTGAACCATAACTTTGCCCAAATTCACTTTGTAAATGACTGGATTCTATTAGACTTGGTTGAACTAAATGGTTTATTGGATGTTTATAATTCATAAGTGTTATAAAATTAGGTAATACACAAACTAGACAGGAAAGAAGAGATAATGATAAACTTGTTGCTTTCAGGGATGTGTGGGAAATATTTTTCTCACGAAACATAATTTGCTATTATCCTGGGGCCTTTGTGACTCGATGAGGAGTTATTTGTTTTTTGAAGCAGATGTCCCTTCAGAGTTTATATGAAGTCTAAACCAGATCGATATGGCATACAAATTTGGTTGCTTTGTGATTCTGAAAATGCCCAAGTTTATTTGGGCAAAGTAGATAACGTGCCTGAAATTGTACTTTCATAACGTGTCTTCTTGGATCTATCACGTCCTTTGTTCCAGTCTGGCAGAAACGTGATATATGATAACTTTTCACCTCTGTACCACTACCTATTGCTCTTCAGAAAGAAAGGCTAACTCTATTGAGAACAATAAAAAGCAACAATGTGATCGCCGAGAAATTCTGAGTACAAAATTTAGATTTACGAAAGAACCATCAGTGATTCTTCTGTCTAGCATGCATCTTATTCCAGATATTTCTAAGCAGAGGATAAAAAGCCTGACATGATTCTACAACTCAACAAAAGGAGCAGTCGATACTACTGACCAGTATGTTCCTACCTACTCGTATTCTTGGCAAACAAGACGCTGACCTATGAAATTGTTTTTCAATATGCTCAATGTTGGAGTATTGAATTCTTTTCTGATTTGGAAAGCAAATATCCTCAATGGAAATAAGGAAAACGACTTAAACGTCGGCTATTTATTTTAGAGCAGTACAAGGAGATCGTCGCTGATGCCATATATGCCCATTACGTAATCAAATTGGTACAAAATGTGGAGTTTCCAAATTTGTGTGCAAAATTATAGTCAACAGCAAACAGTATGCACACACTATAAAATCAGAATTTCACAACCTGATGGTTATCGCTAAATATTATTCATAGTTCTGTATAATATATATTCGTGTTACAAATAAAGAAGCTTTATAAATACATTTTAGACCGAAAAATTTACTCGAGACACAGTGTCTCTATTTTTTTTAAATTTGTAATACAAAAGGGTTAATGCAGGTACGTTTCGTGCACTTATGCATAACCGAATGAAAATACATATTCTGAAGTGTCACATTGTGTAATAATACATTTTAAGTATAGTGTTTAGTACCTAAAAATACTAGATTAAATCAATAAGTAGCTAATTTACTAATGTTGCTATGTAACTAGCGATATACAAATATAGTTGTGTATAGAAGATATACAAAATAATATACTATTGTTTTGTATGTGGGGTACATACATCTTATAAATAAATCAAAATCGAAACGTTTACAGAAAGGTCCTAAATTAGCTCTGTTTAAATGTTTTTTAAAACTACTTAGTGATGAAGCCTATACAACATCACAAGGTAGTTGGTTCCAGATTCCAGCTACACGATGTGAATAAAAGTTGAGTTTAGAGTTGTATCTGGCGACATGAGGTACAAGAAGTTTGAAGTTGTGGCCAGGAAGATTATGCGTGTGACTCTCTGTGTTAAAGAACCATTGAAGACCTGTGTTATTTTTTTACTAGGACGGAATAGGGTTAAATTAAATAGTTTTCAATGAGTTTGGTTTCAGTTTTTAGTGGGAGTAATCTCTGTTTTGTTTTAGAAATTATCCAATGATTTAGATTTAATGTTTAGATAGTAAAAAAGGAATATCTAAATTTGGTTAAATTTGTATCTCTCAAAATATCGGATTTATGCGTTTACACTTGTCTTGATGTTACAAGTAACTAAAATATTTGGCATAGTCATACGTTCATAAGAAAAAAGGTTTTCACAAAATTATTATTTTATTAAAATTACTATTAAAATCAATACTATTTGCAAGTAACAAACATGTAAAATACATACCTTTAATAAAAACAAAATAAAATATTTTTTTTGTGAACATATGACCACACCATTTTTTGAATTACTTGTAACGTCAATAAAAGTCTATTGGATAACAAGTAAAAAAACGAGTAAATTTGATTTTTTAGAGATAGGAATTTAATAGGAAGTACCATATCTGTGGCCAAAGCAACTGGATCTAAAAGGAAAAATTATGGGGCATGTGCAATTTTAAAAGCTTATTAAGGCAGCCTAATTTTGGACAAAGTTTGGTGTTTTAATTATTTTTGTAATAAATTTCTCTTTTTTATAATCTAAGCCCATCTAACTATCGGACAGGTCTACCAGCCAACAGTAGCTACCTGTTCCATTTTTTATCACTCAGAATCTAAGTTTAAACTAAGATAGCTTGTTATGTATGTTTTTTTAGTTTATAATACTTTATACTATCATTTACGAGGGGTGTCCCTAAAGTAACGAAATAAATGCTATAACTTTTTTCTTTTAATTCTGGTTGATCAAATTTATAGTATTATCTGTAGGTGGTAAGTAATAAGAATATAACATTTCAGTAAAAAATATTTAATAAAAAAAGTTACAATAATTTGTGAGGTAATTACAACAGTCTTTCGGATTATCTGCTTTGTAGAGCACAACAAATTCTTGTTCTTTCCCAACATCTGGCCACTGTTTTGTATTCCAGATCTGCATACAGAGATTGTAAAGAGTTTTGATTGCCAAGTCACCTGAGCATTTGATGAGTTCTGCTGGGATACAATACAGTCCTACCGATTTGATATTTTGGAATTTCTAAATGGCATTTTGCACTTCTGAAAGCTGTGGAGCCGGTTCCTTCTCGGTGGTGATTGGGAGTGTAACGTGGTAAGTCTTCTGCTGGTTTAGGGAAAAGCTATGCACCTTAATCTTTCCAACGATTTAAAAC
Source organism: Parotoplana pacifica (assembly GCA_034780595.1). Lineage (NCBI taxonomy): Eukaryota > Metazoa > Platyhelminthes > Proseriata > Otoplanidae > Parotoplana > Parotoplana pacifica. The sequence continues at coordinate 7,501 of JAUYWI010072854.1, read as the reverse complement.
TTCTAATGGTTCAGTAAGCATGTCACCATCTTTCTTGTTGATAGCACTTTGTTTTCTATCGAAGTCATTTTTCTTTAAAAAGGCAATCTTCCTAAACATGGCTTTTCCGTATATGTAGTCTGTCAAATTCATCAATCATAGCACATTCCTGTTCCATCGAGGCTTTTTGTCCGTCATGAGGCTTTTATTTATCATCTTGTTGAGTTCTTTGATAGTGTTTCCGGGTATCTCTTCTCTCTTGAATGAATTTGAAGTTTACTCGACTAATCCAAGTATCTGCCCTTCTTGGTCTTTCAGCCTGTCCTAAGATCTTGGTGGCAACATTTTTAATAGTTGAAGCATAGCTGTGCCATATTTCATTTTGGTCATTTGTTTCCTGCTCATCCACATTGTAAATGCTTGGGTTGTTTCATTTTCAAATTGGGCGAGGATATTTGAGTCAGTCAGTTTGCAATGGTTGCATTGGTTTCTTTGTCTGATGGAATTCCATGCAACGTTTTGCTGAAATAAGTTTGTGTTCAGAGTCACAGTCGGCTCCTGTTTTGCTGCGGGCATCGGGTAGGGTGCCTGTGTCTATTGTTGGATATTACAATATAATTAATCTGGTTCTTTGTTTGATTGTCTGGCAAACCTCATGTATATCGTTGTCGCTTGTGGTGTTGGAATTGAGTGTTCATGACAGTTAACCTTTGTCAATTTTCATTTCGCATTCCAAGTCCGTAGCGTCTAATGCCACCAGTCAGCTCCATGCCTTCCCCTTTGGCATCAAAATGCAGGTCTCATTGGATTTGACTTGTTCAACAACGGACTGTAATTTTTCATAGAAAGAAATGGGGGGTCTCTTTATCATGATTATTAGTAGGAGCATAGACCTGAATTAAGTTAATTGGGAAAGGTTTGGTATTGAATTTGGCGTAAGAATGCGGTCGCTAACCGGGTTGGTACTAATGACACTTTTCTTTGTCTTTCCTCTGACAATCAGGGCAATTTCACTTTGGCCAGTCTTTTCTTCAGTGCTGTCAAGACAGTCAAATTGTCTACTGCCATTCCATCTAGTTTCCGAGATACCAACTATGTCAAGTCCGAGGTGCTTTAGTTCTTTGATCATAGCATGAAGTTTGCCGGTTTCTTCATTGTACGAATATTCCATGTTCCAATATTAAACAGATTTCCTTTTCTCGATTTCTCTTATTTTCGCAGTAGCTTGCTGACGGTTGAATCCTACCTGCTGAGCATAGGTTTTCCTACCGGACGAGGGTCCATCCAGTTGATTCTGACTGGCCCCATTACGGTCGTTGTGCTTGTTTAGATTGCGGGTCATTTTTACATTTGGGTGTTTTAGTAGGAAAATTGTAGTGGTTTCAATTGCCTTCTGCCAAGTCTTTTTATTGAGACTCAATCTCTAGCTAGCTGGCCGTTGACTCACAGCGGAGCTCATCCGCCCATAAAACAGGTCTTGATTTTAATCCTGTGGAGTTGCTAGCCACCCTCCTCACCAGAAATCTGGTTTAGTCGCCGACTACCCAACCCGCATCAGGCAGTACAGGCTTACATGGTTACCTGAGTATGTGTAAATCTGAAATATCTTGTAAAAATGTTAAGGTGTAAAAATAGTTATGGCCCAAACAACTACATTTTCTCCCAAAAATCCTATGAAATTTATAAATAGTTGGATCTCTGTATAATTATTACTCTGGTGAATATCAATGAAAAATTTGAAACCAAATTTAAAACATTTCTCGTTAGATTTGGGATACCCTTTGTATTACTAATAATAAATATGAAAACATTATATTTCGCTTTCATATTTTGATGTACCCACCTAATATTCACACCGAATCGCGATCATTTAGCTTACTCAAATTCATTATGTATTTCCTATAAAGTATTGCTATAAAAAATGACACATAAAACAGTTTAATAGTTTATTATTAATGATATTTTCAAAGTATGGTGCCTACATTTAAAAATGGAGTTCTTTAAAATTTGATACAAATTAAACTAAAGGAATCATAAATTATTCACAATATTGCTGATTAAAAAAATCAATTAAAAAAGTGTACATACTTGTTTTAGAATAGATGAAAAATAATACCTATATTTATTCGATACAATTCCAATGTAAGCTGTTTATACCACAGAGTAATTATTATATGTATTTAAAATTATGTATATTCAAAAAATTATCTAACGTTTGAAAAGAGAAGTTAAATTAATTTACTCTATGTCCTTGATTCATTTAGTCTCATAATGATGTGGGAGCACGAGAGGTTTTATTTTATTCTTTGTTTCTAACAAGTTTGATGGTTTTGTACGGAATGGCAAATCTTGCGTTGCACAAATGGTCCCTGTGGGGTCACTCAGTGTATTTTTCCTATGCTGAAAAAATATCGGTGAAATAAGTTGCTTCGATTCGATATTTTTCCAGCTTAGAAAAATGTATTGAGTGACCCTTCAGAGTGACTATATATTTTCCTATAGGGCCAATTTTATAAAAGAAAAGACTGGAGCAGAAAAGACTTCACTTTACATGCCTATCTTCGCTGTGGAAATCGATCAAGATTGGCAAATTTAGAAATACACTAGAGAACACCAATGTAGATGATGCAAACAAAAGAAGAGAGTATAAAGAAGGTTTTCAACCAATGCCACTGTGGTAAAGTCACTGAGACCAAAAAACACGCAAGAAATCTAAAGAACAACCCTAAATGATAAATCTACAAAAAAGGAGAAAATCAAATCTGTTAAGAATCAATATTTCAAATATAAATATTCAGAATGCTGTTACACAATGCATAGTTTTGCCGTAGTCAAACTCCACTTTTTTTAGAAAATCTTTATTACGTAACTTGGTGGAAGGGGTGAGGGTCAGACCTAGTAGGTGTGAAATAAATTAATCTTGATGCCAAATTCACACAACAGGTTGGGACAGTTTAGTTATTTCTAAAAAGAACCTGTTCAAGAGTATGACTTTAAATTGTAACTTCCATCAAATTGATGAATGATTATTTCACAAAGGTTATATCCTTGACTTGTTGAGTCAGATTTTACAAAGTAACTATATACATTTAAAAAAACATATTTAGAGTGAGTAGGAAGACAGAATTTATAAAAAAACTAGGTATTATTTTTATGGACAAATAAAAATCAATAATAATATAAATTCAAGAATATATTAAACCCATCAAAATGTACATAGATACTTGAAATATAAGTGTTTTCATTTGTAGATTGTATCCTTTTTATAAAACATATTTGAAAAAAAGATTATTCTATTCTTAAAATTGTTTCTGTATTGTTATGTATCTGTGAGATATTGATAAATTTGAAATTGGTAATTAGTTTAATTATCGGATTTCATTTAAAATGTGTAAGAAAATTACACTAAAAAATAAAACAAATATAAAAGCTTAATATAAAAATATCTCCCCACTCTCACATACAGCTCTGTTTAATAAATTATATTTAGGATGATGGCATTTGGTACATATAGACATACGTTAACACTTTCTAAGATGACTTCTTTTACATAAGTTATCCAACATCCAGGATACTTCCCGTGGATCAATTGGACTGGAATTTGGTAGAAAAATTCATCGACAGAATATTTTATTTGGAAAAAATGCTAAGGGGTGGAGCTAGAGGTCCAAAAATTGAAGTTTGTCTGATTGACTTCACATTTGAGGTATAGCTTAGTTCACATAGTAAAAAATAAAAAATATTTATTATCAATTTTTTGGAGCAAATAATTGATATTTTTGACCAAAATCACTGGCTCTATATTCTGAAACAAAACATTTTATCTTGCTCCAAATTTGAGAATTTGAATTTGAAAGGTATTAAAAATAATGTATATTAGAAAATTGGAAAGCTCACTTTTAGGGTTGCTGATCTATATATGAAGGCCACCACCATAAGGGTAGTTCCGTAAAAGTAGTCGAACTAAGAAAGAAAATTTAATACACAGATGCTAATTTTTATTCAAATCGATTGAGGTATTTTTGAGTAATTTTGAAATATACCGTAAGGGGTGGCCACTGAAAGAATCTTTCCAAATAAAAGAATGAAAAAGTTCAAATTGGGCTACTCTGATGATGTCATTATACTTGTATACGTTTAAAACAGCATTTTTATTGTGCAGTACGTGAATATATACAAGACCACCCAGATTATGCACCAACATCCACAAGCAGATGAAGAAGATACCATCGAATTTTATGGAAGACGACTCAAAGACAACTGACCAAATACCAAAGGGAGACATATTAATTATCCTTGACGACTGGAATGCTAAGATAGGGGAAAAAGCAAGTCGGCGTTGTGGGACTTTTTGGGCTGGGAAAACATAACGAACAAGGAGGGATCGTGAGCTTCTCATAACCAAACCGAAAACCAGACTCAAAACTAGCAAAATAAAATTCCTAGAGTCGTTTCCTCCCCAATTCACGGTAGAGGTAAAATATAGATTCAAAAGCTTGGAACTCACAGAACGAGAGCCAGAAAAACTTTGGCAAAAAGTATAAATACAATCACGGAAGCAGCAACAAAACACCTTAAAAACCCCAAACGAAAGAATAAGTCGCCTTGGCTCTCAGAAGAGGCCATCAGAATCGCAACAGACAGAAGAGAAGCAAAGGCAAAAGGAGCAGCTCAAGATAGAAAACGGCATACAAGAAATGATAAAAATGTCTATATAAACAAGATTTGCTCTGAGATAGAAGAAAGTAACAGAAAAGGCAAAACCAGAGACTTTAAAAAGATAAAAGAAGTAACCGGAAAATTCATGGCAAAATTTTCTAACCTAAAAAGCAAAAACGGCAAAGATCTAACGGAAGAGGAAAAGATGAACAACAGATGGAAAGAATACACAGAATCTTTGTACAAACACGACTTAGAGACCACAGCCACCTACTTACAGGGTGCTTTTGAGAAAGAACCACCAATTATTAAAAGTGAAGTAACAAAAGCACTCAACAAGATAGCTCCAGGAAAAGTACCAGGAGTAGACAACCTCCCAATAGAACTCTTCAAGGTAGGAGAAGAAGAAGCAGTAAAGGTTGTTACAGCAGTCTGTCAGACAATTTGGAATAAAGGAGTCTGGCCTCAGTACTCGAAGAAATCAATTTACATCCCTCTGCCTAGCAAAGACAATGTCAGAGAGTGCGCAAATAACAGGACCATCACTCTAATTTCTCACGCAAGCAAAATTCTGCTTAAATCATTCAATACAGGATCGAAACACACATGACTAGGGAAATTCAAAAGAACAAGCCGGCTTTAAGACGAATCGATTGACTAAGGATCACATTTCTAACATTAGGTGAATCCTAGAAAGAACAAGAGAATTTCAACAAGATGTGTATCTCTGCTTCATTGATTGCAGTAAAGCTTTTAACTGCATCGACCACGAACTTCTTTGGATTTCATTAAAAAGCATGGGTATCCTAAGAGCACCTAATTCATCTCCTGAGAAGCCTGTACAAACAGCAAGAAACTACAGTGAGAACAGAATTTGGCGAAATGGATAGCTTCAGAATTGGAAAAGGAGTTAGACAGGATTGCATCTTATCACCCTACATTTTCAAATTTACAGCGAATCAATTATAAAGGCGGAACTAGAAACACTGAAAGCAGGAAATCGTATTGGCGGAATGAAATTAAATAACCTAAAATATGCAAACGACACCACGTTGATAGCTGAGAACAAGGAAGACTTAATCAACATCCTTGAAGAAGTCCAAAGCCAAAGCAGAAGGGCAGTGTTATTAGTTAGGTAATGTGAAAAAGACGAAGGTGATGCCAACAACCAGAATAGATTAATTTAAAATCGGAAATGAGAACATCGAAATTGTTGAAATTTCAACTTACTTTGTTTATTAATGGTAGCAAATGGAGGATGTGTAGAAGAAATTGCAAGACACCTGAACCTAGGCAGAACAGCAACTGCTGGGATGGAGAAGATCTGGAAAGATAGGATTATTTCGATCGAAACAAAGAAGCGGTTGATGAAATCACTTATTTTTCCTATTGTGCTATATGGCTGCGAGTCCTGGGCTCTCAGAGTCTCGAACAGAAAAAGGATTGATATATTTGAACTCTGGTGTTGGAGAAGGCTGCTCAGCGTACTTTGGACAGAACATCGTACTAACGTTTCCATTCTCAAGCAGATTGGGACAACATCACCTATCATCTCGATAGCACTCAAACACAAGCTTTCATACTTTGGCCATGTCATGAGATCAAATGGGCTAGAGAAGACAGTCATGTTGAGAATCTCAAACGAAAAAAGAAAGCAAGAAAGACCCAGAGATAGGTGGCTGAACGAGATAAAGAAGGCATCAGGAAAATCGCTCAACGACCTTCGGGGACTGGTGGAAGACCGTTACAGATGGCAAATGATGATAATGGATGCCACCAAAGGTCGTACTCGATCTAGCGGCAGAAAGGTGACGTGAATATAAATTGACATTGACTCAATTTTCCAAACTATCAACAAAATATATTCCACAAAATTCATTAAAATGTTGAAAAGCCTTAAGCGGTATTAGCAGCTAAGGTTTATCTACATTCATAGATACCCCTACAGTTCTGCATCTAAAGCTGGCCCCTCGCCAAACCTGCACTGTAGCTGCCCCCCATCGTGCCTGCCCACCATAGCTGGCCAATTATAAAAATACATGTACATATAGGCTGTCCTGAAAAAAGTTCGTTTTTCAATTACACATTTTATTTAGAACTTACATATGATGTGAATAGCATAGTGTATAATTTAAAACCTGGAATTATAACTGTTCATTTGGGCGAATATGCACCTCCAATATCTATAACCATTTGACTTACCCATTTTTGTAATAGTCAATGATTGTAGAAATCTGTTGATATGAATCCGTATCTCACAAACATTATCAAATGAAATCTTTTGTCAACTATAGTTTCTAGGTTTCTGAAGATGAAACGGTCAAGCAGGTTGAGATCGAGCGAATAGGGGACTGTTTCACTTTTGTGATCACGAGTTCTTCCATAAAATCTCGGACTGAGTACGCCACATTAGGCCTGGCATTGTCATGCATCCATGATAATCGTTCAACAGGGATTTTATGCTGAGTTTGAAAATAATTGATGCAATTTCTCATGAACTCAAATTATCTGTCAACATTAACACTGCCACCATCTTCAAGAGTTTCGAAGTAGCTACAACCAGTAAAATTAGATGCGACGATGATATGTGCTTTTCTTACAGATATTATCCTTCGAGGTATAACTGGACGTGCTACCGCATCATCACTTCCATCGCATGGAACCCATCTATTGATAGCAGTTTGCTCAGGCCAATATCGATAGTAAAACCATTTTTAATCACAAATGACCAATCTCTGTTTTGCACATCTTTGATAAAATAGCATTCAATAAATAGTTGAACTCTCTAACATCTGGTCTTCACTGAGCCTATGCGGTACCCATCTTGCCACCACAAAAGTCTTTCCTAAATCTTCCGATATTA
>JAUYWI010072843.1:0-14149 GCA_034780595.1 Parotoplana pacifica | reverse complement strand
TTTTCCAATGTTTGTAAATACTATATAAATATAGTATTTACAAACATTGGAAAATGGGGTCTAAAAAATTGTTATTTTTGATCCAATTTTTGAAAGAGAAAGATCTGGTCAAAAATGAAGACAAAATTAGTCATTCCACCTCAATTCAACAAAAGGGGTGTGAGGCAATTTTTATTTGATGTTTGTCAATGATGGTATTAGGAAAATGCTGGAATATTTAATTTTATAGGTTCATTATAGTCTATGCTCTATGGTCAATATTGCATTATTGGGAAATTTGACTTTTTTCTCTATGTGATATGTATATCAATATTTTGACTCCAGATTATTTTGGTTGTCAAAGTTGCATATCTACATTAAATTGAAAATGCAAAAATATACAAATTAAAAATGCTATTTTCTAGATTTGTAATATGCATACCAGAAATTTGCTAATGTACCATACTACCAAAATACTGTAGAGTCAAAATATTGATATGCACATAACATAGACAAAAGTTTATAGATAGCCAAAATTCCCAAAATATCATGGCTATGAAAACATAACACTGACCATATGGGCAATTCCATGTGTATCATGACCATTTTGACAGAATTTTCATCTTTTATATTTGCTTACTTGCTTAGGAACAGGGTTACAAATGTCTTTGTGTCTCATGTGACATGATTTTGGACATGGAATATGACAAAAATATTTTGAAATAAAATATCTGCTCCTATGATATCTTTTTTTGATAAACTTTTCCATTATTTTATCGATAGAAGTGCTAAGATTCAAACAGGGAATTCTACTATAGATATCCCTGGATCCAAATTAGGTACCATTTGAATATATTCATTTTATGAGATATGTAAGAGATATATATTTTCAGTGTGTCTCACATGACAAAATTCTGTGTCTCACAGGACAAAAAAGATTTCTAAATAATTAAACATTTTGAAATACAGTAACTTCATTGCTATTCTGATAATAACAGGCTACAACAAACTACCAGGAAAGAGATATTACTGGGAGCAAGATGATCAAATGTGAAATTCAGCTATATACAATACAATACAGCATAACAGGTTTGAAACTACAATGCAATTTTTACATATGGTTGACAAAACATCTCTGAATACTGATGATAAGTACACAAAAATGTGTCCTTTTACTGAACTATTGAGAAAAAAATTCATGGAACACTTGCCACATCCAACAGTATATATTTTTACACATCTTTTGGTTGGATTACATTCATTTCTATGATGTTAATACTGTTGAAGGCTTGACTGATATTATTTATTATTTTTCTTGCATTCTTATTTATTCTACATATTCAATGAGGGATTAGCTTGTTTTATATAAATGGCTTCTTTAATAGATAAATTTAATTTATCTATTAAAGAAGCCATTTATATAAAACAAGTTAATACCTCATTGAATACATCATTGGTGAACTGTGAAACTAGTTATTTTTTGTAGGTGTTTAACTAACTTTCTGTTATTCTTTTGTGTCTAACTTATTATTGTAATTTATTAATTTTTATTATTGTTGTTTTAATTTCACATAACTATTGTAAATGTACCAAATTTAAGTCTGACGATGTAAATTGAATTTACGAAACTAGTCATTTTTTATGATTAAACATGACTCTATAACAACCTCTTCCTGTTTATTTTTCTCCTGAAATAACGTTTTTCATAAAATATAAATTTAATAAAATATTGTTAACTATCATTGTAGTTTGGATAGCTGTATTAAACTAAATGTTATGTCATTTAGATATATGAATTATTAATTTTTTAATTAAGAGCTAAGGTGAGGTGTTTATATTAGTTGTTGATAGTTCACCTAGGAAACGCTATAAAAGCAAATCTATTTGTCAAAATGCTTTAAAATATTTGTTCTGACAGATATCAATACCTCAGCTTTATGTCTGGAAGAATGCATAGTGGCAGATGGCTGTTCCGGTGTTCAGTATTCTCCAAATTCACGCAACTGCACATTAAAGATTAATGACTTCTTAGTGGTATCCATGGACGATGTTTATTATACCAACCTAACAGAATCCTCTATCTACAAATTAAGAGGTAATGTTTATTACTTTTGTATAATATCAGTTCAGCTGACCATTGTCGTGGTGATAACTTTGCAACCTCTTAAATGATCTCAAAATGTCATCATGGTATCGACTCATGTGCGATTACACAAGGTTTAAAAAGATCTACGTATTCATTTACCTAACAGATGGCAGCTGAGAGCCTTTTAGTTTTTATAAATTAAAGTGTGATTTTTTTTTACTTTTTTAAATTACGATTAGGTAAAAATAAATTGGAAGACATTCATTATGCATGACAGACCCTCAAAGCATTAGGACAATCACTATGAAAAAATAGGGTCTCTTGATGTTTTACACCACTGTACCCTGATGTATTTTAATATATTTTAGTGCTCGAAATATTTGGAAGTTTTATAAATTTATTTATTGTTTAAATATTATTTAACAATAATAAAGCAAATACCATGTTCGTAAGTCCAGAAGATAGCTCCGAATTAATATTTACACTGTTTGTTTTGGTTCCCATATTGCAAGAAACCTATTATACTATGTCTTTACTGCATGATCACTAATTTCTTAAAACAGAGGGTCTGTGTTCCAGTCAGCTAGTGAGGGATACCCCAGGCATGCGAATCACTGACTCAGGTGCACCTCGAGCGGAGATGAATGCAACAGATGTTCTACTGAACAGTTCTACTGGCTGGCAGGCAATCAATTCCTCCTTGACCGGACGATATTTGCAAATAAGATTTCCAGGACAGGTGGACGTTTTTGCTCTGAGATTGCGCGCTAATGTGGCAGCTGGCAAAAAGATCAATTCCTTTCAGCTGAGTGCTAGTAATGACACAGTCACCTGGATATTCATCGGAAATGTAAGATTATAAAATTGAATATCATATAATAAAGCAATTATTATAAGTACAAGTTTGAATGATAAGTTTTAAACACTTTGGTTATTGAAGTAACTTCAGGTATCTTTTAGGAGAAACGCACATTTAAAATCCTAGTCGCATAGCGGTGTTTAAACAAGAAAAACAACATGAATTAAACAGGCAATTCAATTCACTAAAAAATTAAATCAAGAATAAGTACCTACCTAGCTTTTCTAAAATTATAAATTCAATATTTCAGAAATGTAGAGAGAACTAATGAAGTTTAGTTTTTAGCTATTTCCAATGAAAAAAAATCATTAAAGGTGCCGTTAAATCAATGATCATCGATATTTATGAAAAATCTTTTCAAAGCTGTGTTTCTTAAGTCCTATATTATCACCGGAACGGCTCTCAGATTGATGTGTCGTATTATGTATGCTTTTCTGCTTTTCTATGGAAATAACCGTGTTAATTTTAAAATAGTAAAGATGAGCTTTTGCACAAGAGTGGGAAGACAAACTCCCCCAACGCAGATAATAAATCAACCCCTCCTATATTCAACAAATTTTCTTTGAATGTAACAGAAATAAGATAACCAGAGACAGACTCAGACATTGCTTTTGACGTAACTCGTTTATAAAAAAATTTCAACAACCAAGAAAATCGAAATTCCTCAAGTACCATTTAAGACCAAAAGAAAAAAGAAACGTTTCTATTTCCTTCTAAAGTTTGTTTTAGGTTTTTTTAAATAAGTAGGTAAATGAAGTGGATAACCTATTTGGGTAATATTACATAGAAATATTTATCAAATAATTGTCTGCTGTGTATATATTAAATATTCGAACAATTAAAATAAGTTTAATCATTTCGTACTGATTATGCTCTCCCATGATAAATATAAATAACATTGAATTTCAGTATACTGGAAATGCCGATTTCACCAAACTGGCCATAGTCCGGCTACCTCACGTTAGGGCCAGAATGTTTCGTATTACACCATCGCACACCAATGTGGGAACAAGGCTGGATTTCTCTGGATGTGGTTGTAAGTCCAATATCTTAAATATGAGCAACATACATTACAGCTAAGAACTTAAATGTATCGAATTATTGACTCCAACAAACTAATACATTCCATTCTCATTTGATTATTTCTTTATTAGCAACGAAAAGAGCTGATGTTGTTCCTTTGAGATTTTCTGGCATTTTGCCGCCTGTTCGTACTGTGACTGTTACGGCTAATAGTTCAAGTTATGCATTTGTGAAAACAATTTCTATCAAAGTGGAGTGTCCGATTGACAATATCACTTTCTACACTAAAAAATTCTACACTTTTGGGGCAGATGCAATTGTAAACGTAACCATAGGAGCTGGAACTAATATTAATGTGTACACTAAATTCAACAATGTAAGCGCTATTTTAACAATATTTGAAACAATTTTTTATCAGGCTTTACCGAATTAAGTAAGGAAGTAATGAAGACATATTTTAGGAGACTTTTTTTTCAAAAGATGAGAGCTTATAGCATAAAATTATATTATTTTCAAGCTAATAGACTTTACTTAATATAATATGTCTGTCCGCGAAAAGTTTTGTACGGTATTTTAAAATATTTACCTGACAAAAATAGCAAAAGTACGTTATAGCTCTAGTCACAAAATACATGATATCAAAATTTATGTTAGCTGCTAAATGTCAATCAATGGTTTGTTTTCAAACATTTATTCATTCATATGAAATTTTAAAAAAGCTAACCAATTTCAGCTTTAGAATATATATAATTTGTTTTTGTTGTCTCTCTATAAAAATATTTAAAAAATACTTTATGTAAAATATCCTTATTCGTCAGTTAAATATTTGAAAATATACATTATTTTAATTTCATATGAATAAATAAAATGTGTGAACACTTACATTTTGCTCATTTTGGCAGGTAAATTTCATATATTTTTTGTGATGTCACATTTAACTCTTTTATTTAAAAAGAACAGTTACAAAAGCAATATGGTTAATGTAAGAATGTACCCTAATGATAAAAAATAGTTCAGGTAATCCAAGGACCCTGTGTACTTCCATAACAGATTTCCGAGATCCACCAAATCTTCTCTCTTACTCCTTCCAGCATCGCACTCAAGTTAAACGTTCTCAATGTCCACCTCTTCTTCTATAGCGCTTCTCAGATCCAGGTGTTACCAGTCAAGAATCTTCTTTTTTTTCTTGAATTGCTGGCTTGAATCGACGACGTTGTAAACGGTCTGATCACAGCTCATTTCAAGGCCTTTGACTGTGTGATATCAGAAGATATGTACGCTCCGCCACAATCTACATATAGTGCAGTCGGCGGTCACCCGGAGAGCACAATACATCGACCGCCAATTTACAACCTCTTCAAGATCCTTGGTCTAATAATGGCCCCCATGGGGACACTTTGGAGTAGACTGTCTAGTCCTTGAGTATTTTTGAACCTTGTCCACTATGGTACTGCTGGGTCTTCTTCTAGTTCTATACTGTTCTACGATAAAGTAGGTCAGCCAATCGCTGTTTGCGACCAATATCACTAAGGAACTCCAGATTTTCCTTCGAATAATTAGATTTTTGCAGGTGTCATAATTTATTGTATATCTTTCTACGGATATTGTCCCATCTTAGACAGTTGACTAGAGGAGATGAGCGGCGTTTACTTTGTTTTTATCCTCACAATCATAAGCAGGAGATCTGACATTACCAATCTTATGAAGGCCTTTAAACAGATTGATCTTGTCAGTTCTTTCTAAAGCAAATCCCAGATTGTATATTTGATGCCTCCATCGAAAGTGTACTCCCGATCCGTAGTCCAGTGTGCTAAGCACTCGGGTACTAGCTGATCGTCTAGCATCTAGCAAGTCTCATTGGGATGTTTGCAAGCAACTACCAAATATTTCGGATTTTCAATTTTCATTTAAAAAAAATTATTTAAAATGGATATTGATGAAAATATTATAAAAATTGAAATACAATAGATATTATTTTGTTCATAAATGCCTTTCAGAAAAGTAAAATAAACAATCCTGAGTATTTTCGTATCAATTATGTATTTGAAATATTAGCGACCGACAAATTTTATAAAATAGTTTATAATATTACATGTAATGGGGCATTATTTGGTTCTGTTTATTTATCATTGTGAATTTTAGATTCATTTTCTACCTTACTTCCATCTGGATGAAATGGGTCATGTTGGATACTTTTCAATTGAACCAAAAATGGTGCCACAGTTTGGTTCTTATCAAGTGGCAACAGTCATCAAAAATCACATCACCAATCAAATACACAGATCTATCCAAGTTGAAATCGACTATTCTATCGATGTGAAGAAAGTGACTTATCAGCGTATTCACGTGCCGCGAAATGTCATTACAAAAATTGACATCTATCTAACTCGTGCATCGAGATTCAACTTAACCGTAGATTACGGGGATGGCTCTCCGTTGCTATTTCAGTTCAAAGAAGTTTGGGAATTGACTGACAACGGAACCATCAAGATCGACTACAACTTCCCCCTAGTTGGTGTTTTTTTTGTCAATGTCACTCTGATTAACAACGTGAGCTCCTGGACCTCGACACAAGAAATCCACGTGTACAATCCAGTGGTAGCCAGTCAAACTAATTTAGCTGTTACACAACGTCATGTTATTTTTCCTACTTTACCAGCCTTAGTTCGGTTTTCTTTTGTATACTTGGGAGCCAATATTGATCTACCCACCAATGTTACTGCCAGGTTCTCGTATTCTATTGATTTTTTGAATTCCACCATATCTATTCCCTGGACGCCAACAAACAAAACCATTTATTACTATATTAATATCACTGAGGCAGAGACTTATTTTCCTCACATACGTCTAGAAAATGAAATTTCTAACTTTACAACTATTTTAAGATTTGATGCGGACCAAGACATTCGAAATCTCACTTTCACACCAGAGGGATATTCATTGGAAATATTCAATAATGCACTTCTGTCCGTAGGTAAAGATTGGGGCAGTCGAATAAATTACACAATCAATTTCGGTGATGGATCATCTCAATTTATTCCCTATAATGGGACTGAGTACAAGCCTCAAGTGCTCCATAACTATACAGCAATTGCCATTTTGAAAGCGCAAGTCACCGCAACCAATCTAATTCAAACAGTTACCGTCAGTTTTCCTCAATATTTATACATCCAATACATTACTAAAGATTATTTGTTAATTGGCCCCATAACCAGCCTACTACACCGTCCAAGTAATTTGACAACGAACCCCGATAAAAGATATGCTATTTGTTTGAAGGACTGGACTTATATACATGCTAGACCAACTGCTGTTTCTTCAATTGTTGATTTTGGAGCCGGTACTTCACCTGTTATCACTAATGGAGATTGTCTACCGCCATCTTCTTTTCCAGGTCAGGCGGAAGTTACTCTTTGTCCAGTTGGCTATACGTTTTGTACTTTGACACCTTCCTATCGATATAATCGTCCAAGTTTCTATTCAGTAACTGTTGTACTCCATAATTTGATAAGTAATTTTACTATTCAGTTTAATCATACTGTTCTGTCCGAATTTATTAGAACCAATAATACACCACATTTGCATCCTAACTACGAAATTAACCACCCGGCTCAAGGGCGAACACCTTATTTTCCACTAGAGAAACCAGTTTATTTCAATGTTACAACAAAATTTGGTTTTGAAATGGCCGTTACATTTGAGTGGAAATTTGGCGATGATACTCCAGCGCAGTATACGTCAGTCCCGTTCCTAATCCATAAGTATGAACATGTGGGAACCTATACTATCACCGTGCGCATATATCATGCAGAAGACCAAGAAATTGTAAGAGATATTGTTGTTATTCAAAAATCGATCATAAACTTAGAGGTTTCATCAGTGATACCTTATGCACAAAGAAAGCCATATTTTATCGATCTCACAATTTATAGCTTAGGAACAGATGCATGCTATGTATTAGACCTAAGTTCTTGGGGCAACAGGCTAATGAATGAATCCAAGGTGGCATTTGGTAATCTAACAACCTGTGGACCCAGATATGCTATGTTTTTTCATCAAAACATATCCGAAGATTATCTGGACGTTTACAAGCAAACCTTAAATGAGTTTGATCCCCTTCCGGAATTCCGTGTCAAATGGGAAACTATGGTAAATACACTTGGCTTCGATATTATTAACTTTCATGGCTGGAATCAAATTTCTGACATTAATATTGATTGGATTATGACAGCGACAAAAGGTTACTGTGCCTATCCTCTGACCGATCTTGCCGCTGGTGGAGGCTCTACAAAACGAAAACGACGGGAAAAAATAGCGATTGATGCAAAGGCCTCTGTTACCTGTTATAATACGTCGACCATTGTCGATTGGCAGTTTTTAAAATTAAACCGACGAACAAATGTGTGGGAAGATGCAGTCGGTGAAATTGAAACATTTTGTACGAACTATACAAGTCGATGCCTTGCTGAAATTGGTACCACTGAAGTCCGTGGTCGTATGTCAGGAGTGTGGAAACCACGACTGAAAGAAAATATGCACCTCACAAAATTCAATATACCTTCATTTTCTTTGACAATAAACGACACTTACAAAGTTATTGTGAAAGTGAGTATTGAAGACGAGCCAAGTCTCAGTTATGAGGATGAGATCATTTATGATATTGTCCAAGGAAATATTGTGGCCTGTTTTGAAGGCCCCCAGGAAGGCAATCCTATTAATATGCAATGGGGACAGGTATTGGACATAGTTGGCGATTGTTCGTATGACGAAGATGTGTTTTATGAAGCTGGTGAAACGGATGCTTTGTCCTGGGAATGGTATTGTAATCAGGAATGTGAACCATTTGCGTTTCAGCATAACAACTATACATATATTCAAAACCCTAATGGAGATTTTCGAAAGTGTTCTGGTCAGTTGGATGCTATATGGCGTGGTTGTTTTATACAAAATATATCAATTGCTACCATGGGTAAGTTTGTACAATTATTCTACATTGATCTGCAATTACTGTTCTACATTTAAGTACTGGTTACTAAAACGTTTGCATATTGATTTGGCTAATATGTATGTTTAATGTAAAATATTTATCGATATGATATTTAATTTTACAAGATCGCCAACTTATACTTTTAGCACTCTTTAAGTTGACGGTTAGACGTAGTTTATTTTCTCATTAAAACTTATAATATGGGCCATATTTTACTTCATACAGATCTATTTTTGATGCACTAACATTTTTCTTTCATATTTCATATTCACTATTTTTAAATTTAACTTTTGTTTTCCTGATATTTGGTTCAAATATTTGATCTAGAGTGTGTCCTAAAAGTAAACTTGTATCTTCAGTGACAATGCTTTCGTAAATACACAAACTAAGATCAGAACTTCAGGAAAAGCACTCTGCTCCCATTCCTATTTATCCACTGGGAAATGTTTTAGTCAATAAACGCATAAACACTTGTGCATAATGGTGTAGCAAAGTATGGATTTCTAAATGGTACCAGGGATATACTATTGCAAGAGACTGCCAGCTCTATATTTTTGTTCACCGCTAACCCTAGACTGGTTTTTAAAGGTCAATTATTCTTAACTCTGAAACTACTGAACCAATTGCTTTGAAATTTATAACATTAATTTGAATTTAAGACAAGCATATTTTTTAGATTTTTATGTCACCTTCTTTTATGTGACCTTTGGTTTGGACCGATGCAAACAGCCGACAAATTATTTTTGAATGGAATAGAACTGAGCAAAAGTAAAATCTTTTGATATTCAATGAATGAATTTAGATCCTATCAATTAATTTACGACACTATGTTGGGTATCCTTGGATTTGACTTATATCGTAGGTCGGACGTTTATTGACTTTTCACATTTAAGTTTATAACTTAACATTTATGATAAGTATGATTGTCATATTTTAGAATTAGACACTAATATATATATTTTTTAAATTCTTATAATCCATTTTCGTTGATGTGAAGATATGTTTTTTTTTCAATAGTTAAAGTACATAATGAAATATCACTGCCACAAAATAGGTAACTACATTTTTTAATGATATTGCCGCCAGGGATATAATTCTAAAATATTACAATCATATCGAACATATTTTGTTAAGTTATAAGCCTAAATGTAAAAAATCAATAACTCCTGGCCCAACTACTATGTATACAGGTAAAATTTGAGGAGACCTATCATAGTGTGTTAAGTTAATTAAAAGGTGTTAACTAATATTAAAGACCAAAAGATCAAAGTGTGTTAGCTGAAACCCTGAAATATGTAAGTGAAATCATTTTTTGGTGTTAGTTCTGATTATATATGAATGTTATGTGTTTTTAGATAAATTATTTTGTGAAATATTAGAGATAACAAGTCAAAATTCTATAATTGCTATTTGTGCAAATTACTCGTGTTAGATGTCTATTATCCTACATTTTTCTTCTATTTCTTTAAAGTTAGGCACTCAAAAATTTGATTTTGTAGTATTTAGTTTCTGATGTTTTTGTTTTTCTAAGCTCTAATATTAAAAAAAATCATTTCTCTAAAAGCACAATAGCATTCAATAATAAAAGCTAACACACAAAAATGATTTCACTTATTTTAGGATTTGACTAACACATTTTTTGACCTTATGGCTTTTTATTTTCATTCCTTTTGTAATGAATTCATATAATTTGTGATTGCTTTGCAAAAATGATGTTACTAGCTAAGATTGACATGTATTCAATTATCATTACAAAAGATAGATACAAAAAATGAATGTTCAGATATAGTAACTAAAGTTTTACGTATGTAGCTAAATAACCATAAAATCATATTTATGTGGCATAAATTAGTGGTTTGATAGTTTGTTGATATGCTATGTATGGTGACCGTAGCAACAGTTACTGAGTTGATTAAATAAAGGTTTATATATGGTAAAGAAGGTCTCATATGTATGATCAAATTATTAGAAGACATGATAATATGGGATAATATTTGTAAAAAGTATTTGTTGTTATGCTATGTATGGTGTCTCTAGCAACACACCATACATAGGTTGATTAAATGAAACTTCATAGATGGTAACTAAGGTCTCATGTGGTAAAATACACAACAAACATAATTATGTTGGATAATCATGAAAAAATTGGATGTTATATTGGTGTTCCTAGCAACAGTTTATAAGTTAAAAGTATTAAATAAAAGTTTATATATACGATAACTAAGGTATGTGGCCAATTGTCCCCAAAACATGATTATGTTTTATAATTTTGTAAAAACTGGTCGTTTCTATGCTATAATTCTTTCCTTAGCAACAGATGCCAAGTAGAAAATTGATTAAATGAAAGTTCATATATACGGAACTAAGGTCTCATGTGGTCATTTACCAAAAAATGATAATGTTTCAATAATTTTGTAAAAACTGGTCGTTGCTATGCATTATAGTGACCTTAGCAACAGATGCTGAGTAGAAAGTTGATTAAAGGAAGGTTCGTTTCATAAAGGTACACTTATCTTGCATAAATTTGTAAAAATTGTATATTGATATACTATATTAGCGTTCCTATCAAAAGCACAAAATACTAACAACGGATTTTTACACCTCCCCCCATTAGGAGCCAATTTTAATTAAAACCGGTAAATGTTTAAACTATGGTATCGATGATAAAGAAGGGCAGGAGAAAAGGAAGGAAAAAAAGAATCAAAATAAAAAGTCAGAATTATAGATACTGTAACTGTAAGCTGCTTAACGGATTTTGATCAAATTTGGCACAGTTTCTTACCATCAAAGCCTGGACGAATTATATGAATTTCAAGTCATGAAACAATTTCATCTTTAAATGAGATAGTCTAAAAAATGGCCAATTTCAACTATCCTAAAATGGCCAACGGGCAAGGTTCAGACAAATTGCTATTGGATTAGATTTGAATCACTGATTATCAAAAGTTTTTATTATTCTTTAGTTCTGATGATGATGACGGAATGTTCATCGCTGAGCTTTGGCCGACCCATTTCAAATGATCCGCCAAGCTTCTCATCCTTTAAAGTTGACTAAATCCATACTCAGTCAAGAGCATTTACTGATGTTGTAAAGGTACTGGGTCGTTGGTCTACATCTTCGACGTCTGCCTTCCAGTTTGCTTTGCATGATTGTTCCTGTTAGGTTGCAACCCCCTTCTCTACATTGGTGTCCATAGAAGGATAGTTTACCTTATGAGTGTGTCTTAACAGGAGGGGAGAATATGTTCTTAGCTCTTCAAAGATGCTAGTATTTATTCTGTGTTTTCTGTAGCTGATTCTCAGAAGCCTTTTCTCACAGAGATTTGAGGTCCATCCTTCTGCACCATAGGAGATGATTGGCTAGATCAGGGCTCTCACCAACCTCACTTTTAACTGAGTTGGTAGTGCAGGAAGTGCACGGTCTTCCAAGTGCAGGTCATCTCGCACATGTTTGTTTTCGCCAACGAAATTCTCGTTCTCACGTCCATCAGGCAGCTTCCAACATTCTTTTTGACGATCCTAGGTATTTTAACCATACAGTGACAACGGATTTTTACACCTTACCCCATATATAATATAGGAGCCAAATTTAATCTTTGTGGTCAGATTTAGGCCTTATCAAATTAATATTTTCGCCCATTTGGGCCAGTGAAAACGAAAGGTCACGTGACATATGACCTAGAAATTTTAAAAATATATTTGTCTTAAGTTAGTGGCACACAAAACTTTGAGTTGACTGTCCCTTGTTTTAGTATATCCCCTGAATAGTACTTTTCAATTTTTACAAATTAATTTTATTGTTAACGGCTACTTGTGGGACACCTTGTATATTATTCAATATTTCTAGAGTCTTTCTATTCAAATATATCTTAATTTCAAATGTCTTTCAAATATTTTTTTAAATAACATTTTTAGCCTTTTTGCCCAGAATAGCTCCTTCAGATTGGACAAACCCCAACGAGAGAGATTATCCACCGATACTTAAAGAAGCGTATATAAAACTACAGTGGGGTAATCCTGACTACAATATAACCATCAAAGATGTTTACACAATGTTAGATCAGCAAAACAAACGGGTGCGTTTCCAAACGTCATACATGTTTGAGAATAGAATTCATGCAATAACACTTGTTCTGCGGCATACTTATAAAAAGCCACATTCATCAACTCGCTATATTAATTTGAAACCCGGTCCACCACCTAATATTAAAACAATGTAAGTAGGTTTGGTTACAATTATTTAATCCTTGATTTATACAGTCACTATATTTCCTTTTAACAGAACGACAGTGAGTAACTTTAATGAATAACTTTCATCTCAAATCGCTGTTGGTATTTCTCTCAAGATTAAACACTGGATACTAAAATCATTAGCTTTTTACATTTGAAAGATTTCTTGTTAACTGTAAACGTAGCTGAAGGGTCGTATAGTAGTATTATATCAGTGAAACAGCTTGCTGGAATTAAATAAAATCAATTATTAATGGTTAAAAGTGCATTGATCTATGGAAAAGTTTTGAGAGTATTAGATATCCTGTTTTATACAAGTCTTTGAAATTATCTTTTAGCACATCGATTTATGGAAAGAAATAGACGATTTGAGCTATTTGTTTTTCCATGGAAAATAGTAGATACATTTTTAAAAAACGACTAAAAACAGTGCATTTTAATAATAAACAATCCAAAAATACTTTTGTTTAGTTATACTTGATACTTTTTTTTAATTCAAACTATTATATACATGTAGTTTTCACTTTTTTATTATTATTTATGTTTTAGATGTATCACAAACTGTATCAAAGGCCGTATACGACAAAAAGACGTTATTAAGATATACAAAATCGATCCTTACGTGCCCTTAAAATATCAAATGACAATAGTAGGACGAGTACCAGGTGTTAGCTATAAATTCACGTAAGAAACTTAAAAAAACATTTTGTCATTATTTCCACCTCAACATTTATTTATTACTTTTCTAGTTGGTGTCAAAGTAGACAAATTTTCCAATCAATAGATAAATTTACTTTTTTGGTGGCGCGAAATGAACTGACAAGAGATGCATGCAAAAGAGACTGGTACAATAAATCTAGTACAGGTATTGTTGCACTTTATATAGTATTGTTCAAAATGTTCGAGAAAAAATTCTGAGAAGTTAATGCATAATGAAAATAGTATATTATACATTTTAAAAGGTGATATTGTGTTATGTAACATT
>JAUYWI010072832.1:0-14150 GCA_034780595.1 Parotoplana pacifica | reverse complement strand
AACAATAACAAGAAATATGGTGCGGGACTTAGGACCCTCAGCGGTGAGTTTTAACCAGTTTTATGTGTACACAACCGACACTCTTCACATAATCTAGTTATTATTCAAAATGTAAAAGGCTAGTAAAAGCACTAGTTAAATTAAAAGGCAGATCAAAATTAACTTTTGAGATGGTGGAATCATTACATTTATACCAACAATGCACATTCCTTATATAAGAAATGTAATGGCCACGGTTAACTGAAGAACCAATATGACAAATAATACCAAAAATATCATAATTGTGGTTATTATGAGAATTAATATTAGGAACAACTACATTACTGCAGGTTTTTTGTAAGTCTACTAGAAAAAGGTTTAATAAAATGGGGCTAGTTCTTTCGAATTCTTTGATATTTGATAAATTTATTCTTTATCTGAGTTATTAGTGCCAAGTAGAAAAGTCATAACTTTATTCAATGTCAGAAATTAAAGTCCACTTATTGTGGGACCAGACCAAGTCGACACGTTAAAAATCAATTTGTCTGAAATCCAATTTTAGTTAATGAATTCATTTCAAAACCACTAAAATAATAAACCTTTTTAAATCATTTGCAGCCATTTATTTGCGATAAAATTCACTTTTGAAAAAAAGAATTACGGACCAGCCGCCCCATAGACTAGCAACCATAAAACTGAAGCATCAAATATACTAATTCATTATTTCTAATACCTTTCTAATTCTAACTTTCAACTTGGATCAAGACATGATGTTCCGTTGAAATTTTAGAGCCATTTTAGTAATGTTGGCCAACAAAATCGATAACCAATAATTTTTTTAAAATAATCTTTTTGATTTGTATTACTAGTGGACCAACACACCAAATATGAAGTCAATCGGACAAACTTTATTTTTTGGACCGCATGACGTTATTGGCCCCATTATCGATTTTTTTTTCTGAAAAAATGTTTCCTATAATTTTGTCCAAATTTCAGGAGTATGATTTTTAAGAGGTAATTTTACACCCACCCCATTTTTTGAACCAATTGCTTGGAATCTGAACATTGATTTGAACTTATAAAAGAAACATACTTTTAAATGTGAAGGTCATAGGTCACGTGATCTTTGGTTTGGACCAGCTCAAAGAACCGAAAACATCAATTTTGAAAGGACTAGAACTGATCAAAAATAAGAACTTTTGATATTCAATTATTCTAATAATATTTAACATCTTTCAATTAACTAAGGACATTATGATAGAACTCCTCGAATTTGAGCCGACAATTATTGATTTTTCAAATCTATGCTTATAATTAGAATTATATCATTGACGTTAATATTTTCAAACAAAAAAAGTATTTTGTTTTGTTTCTGAGATATTTTGATTTTTCAATAACTAAAGTACACATACCATTGAAAAATCAATAATATTCAATATTTCAGTAACAAAAATAACTACAATAGTTTTCATTTATTTGAAAGATATTAATATCAGAAGTATAATTTCAAATATAACATTTATTTTAACAATTTATATTTATCATAAATTTCGAATTGTAAGCTTAATTGTGAAAAATCAATAACTGTTGGTTCTAAAACATGGTATCCTAAATTAATTGAAAGGTGCTAAATAATATTTGAATCACTGAAGATCAAAAGTTCTAGTCCATTCAAAATTAATGTTTTCGTCCCTTTGAGCCGGTCCAAAGCAAAGGTCATATGACTCATGAACTTGACATTTTAAAAATAATTTCTATTGCACCCTGATCAGAAAAATAAATATTTCGAAAATCCAAACCATGATGTTTTTCTAAATCTATAGCATATAGACAAAAATCTAAATTATATCAATAATAGAACTCAAAAACAATGCCCAAAATTTACCTAACTTCAGTTTATCAGAGGACTGACAGATGATCTTAGAGTGAACACACCAACCATCTGATATTTATACTATTTAGTTCTGGTTATGTCGTTTTTGATCTATGTATAGTGAGAACGGTCAAAATATCTCTATTTGTTACTTTTCCATGTATTTTCATTAAGGAAAATTTTAAACATTATTTATTCAGTAGTTTTATCTTCAAAGTTGTTTTTCATGAATTTTTTTGGAGACCATTATTATACATTTTAGATCACTAATGATGATAAACTACTGTTTTGAAACTCGGAACCAAAAAAATCTAAGGTATCCAATCTTTCAATGACTCATTATTATGTCAAATGGCTACCAAAATATAATTTTAGTTATTAAAAACCTAATTTCCGTGAACGTAGGGCCACGCCAATTGTTTAAAATACTTATAACATCAATAGAAAGAAATACCATAAATTATAGGCCAATTGAATGAAGGAGTAAATTACAAGATAGGAATTTCACATTATAACACCCTTACATATCAAAGACCAACTTTGAAAAAATTGCAAGGATTGATTAAAAGTCTGAGTTCCAGGATTAAATAATCAAACTTTTTAGAAAATATGTCTCAAGCGGACGTATAATAAGTCATTCGGACCTAATCAGTTCATTTTAAAGTATTCAATTAGTAGATAGCCATGAATCTCAATAAAATGCCCATGAAACTTTCCGTTTTGTATTATGGATACTAATTAGTATGTGCGGTCCGTAATGGCGGTCGAAATATTTTATAAAAGTGACACAATTTACCTATTCTTGGAATTATTGTAAGGAGTCCATATAGGTCTATGACATAATTATTCCTGAGGCTAATTACATACTAATTTTTTAATTATTGATCTCTTTTTTTACTTTAAAAATCAAACTATACACCAAAATTTGTTTGTTTAAAAACATTTATATTTTTATAATTCTATGTATTCTTTCAACGGTATGAACTGATCAAAAACTTTCTTCTCAAAGGTAAATAATAAAAACACATTGATATTAGTAGAAATTAGCAATAATGACATTCGTTATCTTTGCGAATAAACGACACAGGAAATTTTTTTATCCTTTATCCGCACATTAGACAGGTAATTTGTGCAAATAAAATCTGTATCGCGCACATAGAGGTGCATTATCCACATGTAAAAAATGTTTCATTAAAATACACAATAGAGAATCTTCTCGGGCCCTAGCAAATGCCAGTGCCTCTTTTGATTTAGATAACGTGCACAAATCCACCCAATTTACAATGTCAATATTGGTAATTCTGGTTAATTATACCCTGACTTCCCCATTTTAGTTAAAGAGAAACACACTTCCGCCTTTGTCTCAGTTAATTGATCGCGTCTCCTTCTAATTGTTTTTACCTATTATCAGTTACAAATAGAATTTCCTATATACACATTTCTTAGGAATAATTTGCTATATCTGCATAGCTAACATGTAAATATTAAGAAAAAGTCTTTCTTTTAATGAAATTTAGATACACCAAAATAAAAATTAATAGCCAAAACGAAAGTTTGGACTTAAATTTTGTCGTGAAAAAATATTTGATCTTTAATTTTAATGATCTCATTTCATTTATTAAATTTGGTTGAAATTTATTTAATATCCAAACATCTTATATTACTTAAATGACCGATTATATTAGAGAAAATAAATGTATACCTAAAGAATAAATTGCATTTAATGGATACATACACATTTTTCTGTTATTGCATTTTGAATTTGCAGTAGTTAAGAAATCTAATTTCTTTCATTTCTGCATCATGCATTTGGTTTGAATGGTAGAATAATCAAATTTTCTGCTTCTGATATTTTACAGATTTTTTATTCAAGTCATTGATTTAAATTTTTAAGAATCTTATTAGGTAGTTACTGCAGCAACACTTAAATTGTAGAAACTGGGTTTTTTAATAACACAGCAAAATTAAGAATTGCTGTTTCCGTGTCTCTGCAATTATCAGAAATTGATGCAAAGCAAAATAATTGTTATTTTCAGATAAAATTCAATAGAATACATAGCATAGAAGTGTAATGCTTGCTTAGAAATATAGATAGGCAACATGATACTGAAATATTTCCAGAAATGATTGTTTTTTTTTAAATATTGTTTAGTTAATGAGGGCCATGTTTGGCCAAACAAAAAGCTTAAAAGTCACAAGAAAATATTTGTCCAAGTCTTAATTAGTGATACCGCAATCTATCTAGCTAAATTATAAACAAACGAAATAGGTCTTGTGTAATGCTAGATTATACTTATAATATGCAATAAGAGTATTTTTAGGTTAAAGAAAAATCCCTTTCTTTTGTGATTAATAGAAATTTTCAGCTTACATTTCTCCTAATGATCCTCCATTTGTGATTTTAAAATCAATTTTATTTATATCTAAAATCAAACTGTTACTTTGTATTTTTTATTCACAGCCAAATATTATAATAATATGCTGTAATTATGAATTAGGTATACAACAATATAGGATAGTATTCAGTGGTTGAATAATAGAAGAAGTCAAGGGAAATTTATCACCTGCTGTAAATTTTACATATATATTCCTACATACTTACACTACATTATTATTTATTAGTAAAGTGTACAAGTCTCCAAACTAATTTTCTTCTGTAATCTATCATATTATTACATACAAGTGTACCAATTAAAAACTTTTTAACAATGTAATCATCAATTTTCCAGCTCGTTTTAATGATAAATTAAATAGAGTTGCTTAGATTTTATCATGCGTAGAATGTTTGGATTTCTGCGAAATGCGACAGCCATAATTAATATATCTAATAATAAAACACACTGTGTATGCCTCAAGAACTTATATAATATTAAACCAGAGCCATATGATACAAACATATGAGAAAGAAACATACGTATTTCATCTCGAATAGCTGACGCCAACTTTTCTTAAGCTTCCTTGAACTGTGAATGCAAAGAAGGTATCAATTGTCATAATTTCTTCTAAAACATATTTGAAAAAAACAATTATAGGTAATGACAAAAAACAAAATTTATTTAAATAAAAATATATAATTTGTTATTACAAAACAAATACAATGTGTGTAATCAAGAATATTTGAAACTTGGAAACATTAACAGTTAATTGATTTATAACTGCCAAAAGAATGCTCAACATTAGGCACGTGGTCATCGAAACAATAAAATAGTTCACAACAGAAAGAGCATATTGAAGAGCAAGTGAAACCTATCGGACCGCAAAAAACTGCAGGCACAGCTAACACAAGAGAACTAATCCCCGTTGAGATCACCAGACTCAGGGCACGTGAACAGCAGCACTAGGGAGATGGTGTGATGAAACCTCAAGTAGGATCTTCTACGACACTTATAGATCAACATAGCATAAAGATTTTTTTAGATAATAGTTGCATATAAAAATAAAACAAGTATTTTATATGTTATCATCAAACTTGAGCACAATTTTGTTTGCTGAAATCGACATGTAAACTTTACATGACTGCACCAATCTTGTATTGTACTTCAGCTTTGGTGTAGGTGATATTTTCTTGATGATGATTTAAATAGTGCTATATTTATGCCCACCTTTCGGACCTGATATTTTCTGTAAGTATCTGAGACTGGATGGTACAACCACCCTAAGAAATCTTGACCGTAGATCAATTCAATTTGGTTAAAATTTGAAACTTGCTAATGTTGAAAAGTCAATAAAGGGACCGACCGTTGACGTCATCAGTTCCCAAATGAGTTCCTTCCGATTTGGTGTATAACTACCACTCTGAAGTACAAATAGTTATCGATTCTATGACTCATTTTCCCAGAACTAAAATGAAATCAATTACATACCCACCTAAAATACAAAAAAACACAATTATCTTGATTATCTCATTTATTTGGTACCTGATACAAGAGGTATAACCATATATGAATTGCTCCCTTATAGTGATACTTTTGGTAAGTTAATGATGATACTGAGTGACATGTTTTGTTTTCTAAATCTTTTCTATGTGGTTTGCATCAGTCACCAAATTTAATTGAATGTCAATAAAGAATATTTCAACCATTTGCTTGTTGAACTGTAATTTGGTATGCAGAACAAAATTCTCTTGTGGAGATTTTGGAATGGGTAAAATACAAATGATCGGTCAAGTGATGGCTCTCAGAAAAGATGAAGTTCGGCCAAAACATTTGGTCTTACATTACCTTAAAAATTGGTTTATTTGATTTAAATTCCACCAAAATATCATTTGTCACTCTTTTTCTTCTCCCACCCACTGAATGTGAGGCCTATTGGCCAAAAAGTTCCACATAGGGGACAACTCCGCCCGTGTCATGAAGGAGCCTAGCAGGGAGTGATGTCCTTTGAAATTCTGAGATGATAAAGGGCTGGACAATCGAACATGTGGGCAATATCGTATTTATCTGCTTTACATTTAGGGCAGATAGGGGAATCTCGCTTGCCAATTCTGTGGAGGCAACATGGGATGAGGTGACAGTATCCTGTTCGGAGCTGGTTGATGGTGACTTAGGTCACTCTGAGAATGTGGATAGATAAAAAATCCCATTTAAAATCAACTAATATATATTTTTCCAGGGATAGTTAGTATGTCTCTGCTTTTACTATTAAACAAAATTATGAAATGTTTTCTGTTGAAAAATGATCTTAGGTATGTGAAATGCTATACATGCTATAACAATTTTATAGGATCTTTTTTTCAAAATGCATATTTGGTTGCAAATATAATTTTTTATCTATATTCTAGACTGATAAGAATATTTTCGCAGATAGTGAATCAAATCAATCCAAAAAAATTATAATGCAAAAAAATCTCCAATTTTAATTATTCTAAAAGCTTATAAATCTGCTTGCAAATTCTGTCAATTATCATTTTTAATCAATTCACTGTTAGACTTCAAGGTTCATAAAAGGTACATTTTGTGTTGTGACCATAAGACTTCAAATCAAAAAATCAGATCAACCAGCAAAGTAGTTAATAAGAGAGCAGGCCAATATCGCTAAAATTTCAAATGACCCTTTCTATCAATATTTGAATAACTACTCAACTACAAAGCAATTGTTTTAAAAACTATTAGGTAGTTATAAATTAAAATAGTGTTAATAGCTATCTATTAATTTCTAGCTTAAAAATGAATATAACAATAATTTATTGTTTTTTATCTAATGCCAGTAACTACTACAATCTAGACGGCCTTTCCTTTGTCAAGTTTACATAGAAAAAAACTATTAAGACATTTTAATAAAGCATTACTTTAAAAAAAAGTTACAAGCATCAGGAAAACATAAAAACAGTTGCCAAGGGAATGCACATAATATAGGTAGGTAAGTCTTAAAAATATGGCTAATCCAAACTATGAAACAATTCTGCAGAACTTAATAACAAGCTACCCTATAATAAGTTTGGGGACTGTTGGTCCCCGTTGGATTTTATAAAGAAATTTTCATGTAGCTATTGATTTGAAAATATTTTATTACAATTTTTCTTTTGTATCCGCCCTTGAACTATATTTTAATATAGTTCAAGGGCGGATACATTAAGGGGGGACGCGTATGAGATCACTAGGCGCATATAAGTATTATGGCTTTCCATCAGAAAGGCGCCGTTTTTAGGATTTTAGAGGGATGCACCCTCCACACCCCCTGGATCCGCCGCTGTGGTTAAAATAATATGGAATAGCAATCAAACTTGTAGGAAATTGGATTTATACAAGTATATCTATTACCACCGATTCTTCACCATTCTTAGCACATTCATAGGCCGAACATTGTTCTTCAATATATTGATATTGTGATACAATTATGGACAATCAACCTATGTCGGATGATAATATTTTAGAGATCTCATTCTATGTAAAACACTCAGTGAAAAAACTTAACTGTCTTTTATATAATCAGAGTCAACAATAATATTTTCTTCATTTTTTACTTATTACTTGATGAGATTGGTCTAATTTGTAGCTTGGATAAAATAGTCAAAATGTGGTTCAAGTATGATTTCTAACGAGCATATCATATTTATGTTTTATTGTCCCCTACGAGGGGGGTAAACCTACCTATTTACTCCCCACAAGAGTACGAGAAATGATCACCCCTCAACATCCATGTATGATGCAAAGCAAAAGTAAATTAACAATAATTTGTTTGTATCGGTCCAGAAACAAACAACGAAACTAGAAACTGTTTAAATCAGTTGATAAAATGAATTAATCGTCTTGTTTGTTTTTTCAGGGACTTTCATTTGTTAAGTTGTACATTAGTAAGTTAATTTTCTTTCGTTTCTTCGGTGTAAGAACTATTAATTTATAAAATACAAAAGCAAAAAAACGAAAAAACAAGCTGAGGCACAGGTTGTGTAAAAGCTACAACCCAAACAACATGGTAATTTTCCCAGACACCTAGTCCTTCAGCCTCGTCCATCTTTCCTCCTTAAAATAATTGTATTAACAAAGCAACCTCTGGTATTAGCTGACGCGATCATTTAGTAACACTCCACTAGCATGTGTTTCTTCAACATATTTCTACATAAATAGAGACAACAGCGCTGAATGTTCTAAAAGCTTTAAAAAGAAATTAATAGCAATGTCGAAATTAACTATTTGTGTAATTAGAAGACTTCACTTGTCTATTTTCTTCTGTAGTTGGCAAAGAATTATTCAGTTGTTGTTTTTTTTGCTTAACTTTACGCTAAAAAATACAATGTTGTATTTCCTTCAGAGATTTATTTTTAAATATTATTTGATCAATTATAGAAAAGTAATAAAAAAAATCAACTTAAAGATTAGGTAATTTTTATGCAATTTAAAAATTAAAATTATTAATTTTGGTAACAAAAGCATATACACAGATTGTTAGCAAAAAAAAATATTCTCCGAAAATTTTATATTTTAATTATTGATAATTATTGATCTGCACAAAAAATCTACATGGTAAATCAAAAATAGAATTAGGCCATAGTAAATTACAAAACCGTTATCAGTGATATCGGATTGCATTTGTCCTATAATTAAAATTAATATGATACAAAAGGTGGTTGTAGAAAATAGGAAGGATCAAATACACAAAGTTAACCAACCCATCTTGGAAAATGGGGGCGGCCACTCATTAAGGTTTTCTGGAAATTGCTCAAAAACAACTGAACCAATTTTCATAAAATTTGGAATTTGTTTACCAAATTCACTTGCGGAGATATTGATGCAAAAATATTTAGGATGCGACCTACTAAGGACATGTGGTTCGGCCAATATGGTCAAAATCAATTTTTACAAAATATTAGAATTGATTAATATAATCAAAACACTATTGTTTAATAATAATTCCGATTTTTTGATAAAAAAAGATTTTATGACCAGGGTGCAACCTGAGATTTGAAAAAAAACTATCAAATGAATATATTTTAAATTACAGTGATTTGTATAAAAACAAAAAAGTAATGTCTTCCTAATTTTAAATTTGAGCAAGATAAGCTGCTTCGTTTGGAGTTAATATCCATTTAGGTGATTTTGGTAAAAAAAAATCGATAACCAATAATTTTAAAAATATATATTTATGGATTTGTATTACTGATGTCTAGTGTACCAAATTTCAAGCCAATCAAACAAATTTTAATTGTTAGACCTGATGACGTCATCGGCCTCTAGTCCTTATCGATCTTTTTTTAAACCACATTTTCTGTCGATAAATGTTTCCATTTGATATTATTCTATGACGTGACGTAAACAATTAAAATGGTATCTAACACTGACAGATTTTGATTTTGTATACCTGCTAGACTTCGTCCCCCCCTTAATAAAATTTGAAAGTTATTAGAATTCCCTCATATCTATGTACTCCATATCTGATATGTTGTTAGTGTACCAATGTCAGAAACTATGTATAGTCCACTAAATTTGTGTCCAGACCAAATAATGCATATTTTTCAAATTCAAGTTATGTGTATAAAATCATTCCAAAATCACTAAAAATGATCTAAAAACTAATCATGTCATTTTACATCATTTAGAGCCATTTATTTGTGAAAACAAAAACTTAAAAAAAAATATATATACATATACCTCCCCAGCAAGCAATTTTCTAGTACATTATTTCTTCTATAGAAATAATATATTTTGTATCTGCCTTTGTAGTTCTAAAGTATTTCATAAAAATTGCCTTCGGTAATTTTAAACAATCTAAGAATATCTGGTAGGCAGCCGAGGGAAGTGTTCAAAAGGGTTAAATATACAAATGAAAGTATAATTTTTCCATTCTGGAAAATTAGTTCCCATTAGCCCTAAATAAATTTTAATAAAATCAATAATAAATCTATTTTTTTAAATAGTTGGCAACAATAAAGATTTTTTTTAAAGAGTTGTATCTACAGGTCGGAACTACATTCCGTCCTCAGATTACGATTCTTAATTAGAAATTTTTATTCCAGTTTCCTTAAAAGTCGATTGCCATTTGCAAGTAAACCGATTAAGTTACGCAATTTGTGATTAATCAGGCAAATCTTTCACTGAGACCTTCTACATATAACAGTGTGATTTCCAGTAAATTAAACTATTATTGGAGGAACATCACCTTCAGTTTATAATATTTATTACTGTAAAAAAAACTTAATGGCAGCCAGTTTAGCTGTCTAAAAAATCTTTAACAAAAATAATACAAACTACAAAAGATGCTTACAATTTATGGAAACAATAAAATTGATCTCAGTTTAATTTGAAAAGATTAGTAAAAGAAAAAGCTATCATATTATATGTAAGTAAAAATAATCAAAAATCAAGTGCTATTTAGTTTCAGTGCTATTTACTTTTGAGTTACAGTCAGTGACTGAAAATCTGTTCCTTAAAGTTTCAGAAGCTTGCTTTAAAATGAAATGAATACCTTCTTAAGCACAGTCAGGCTAGTATGGTTAACTGTTCTTAACAAAAGACAATACTGAAATATAATATTGTTGGTTATGAATATAGAATCATGATGTTTCACATTGTTATAACAACACTGTATACATTATCTTTAACTTCAACTTTTATTCAAACTGAGTAATTATCAAAATCATTTGAAAAGAAATATATTAGAGACATTTTCAGACTTTTTCATTTCGGGAGTGTCACCAATTGAGTTTATTTTTCGTAGTAATACACAACATTTAAGTTAGAAGCTATAAAAAAAGACTCGCTACAAGGGTCAATAAAATCTGACTAACTTCAAATTTGGTGAGTAGAAATATTGTCACCCAAAGACAGATTTTTTCAAAAAAAATTTAAAGAGATTCTCATATGATCACAATTTCTAAATAATTGGTACTTGTGAGCATATGTATTTTGAAAACAACTGTCAGTATTATTTATTTAGATTACTAAAATATTTCAGCTACTTTCATTTTAGCTCTTCGCTATGTAACGGGGTCAGGTTGTAAAACCCGTTCTAAAATCATTTTTTGGATTATTTTAAATGTTCCATCATTAGAAAATATTAGAGATATGTATGGAATTGAATTTTATCAACGCAAGACATTCAACTAAGTTAAAACTTTTACACCCAAAAACAAACAGAAAGGGACCGCGCAGCAATATTTAGCTGGGGGGGGGGCGAGACTAAAAAAGGGCACTTTAATCTAGGATCGTTTGTTTTACGTATATTAAACATTTTCAAACATTTTGACGTTCTAAATAATCTCTTTATAAACAGCTATCGAATACCAAACAAAAAATATACAAAGTTAAAACTGTTAACTTATTAATAAAAAAAACAATCATAAATCATGTGTTCTGTTTATATAAGTAAAAATGATTATTAATACAACATGAAGTAAAAATAGCAAATAGTCTTTACTTTAAATACATATGTGTACACGTGTTCTACTTCTGCAGTAACTACTTTTACAACAAAATATATACACAGAACTCCAAGTGGAGAATCGAAGTAGATGACAGTAAATCAAAGTTAGAAATTACCGAAAAGAATTTTTCGAGACAAAAGTAGATGCAATATTTAGTGTAGAAATCGCGTCTGTTATTTCTTTGTGGTAGTGCAAAATAACCAAGCTGTTAAATCTTTGCTGCGATGTCTTGCTTCTCAACCAAGTTTTTAATCGTCGAGCCATTGAGAATGTTCGTTCACATTGTAGCGGACGTAGCAGGGTTTACTAGAATGAGTTTACACAGAGTCACAACTGAACTGATCATGCCTCGTTGATTGGGTGGTAGTCTTTTTATAACATGAATAATGTCCATGAAGCTGCATTTGTTTCTTCCTAGAAGAGATTCCGAAATACATCTAATTGCGCTTCGAAGCATCCATGGTCGACATCGTCAGCGAATTCAAAATCACGTATTCTAATTCGGAGTTAATGTTTTCATTTGTTATAGATATTAATAGCAATGTCTCCAACTTATCTTAGGCCCTGACACTAGCTTGCTGGAATCGATTTTCAATGGTGTTGATCATTAAGTCAAGTGCCTCGAAGTATTTTTGACAATAATGGTCAGTAGGTATTTCTGGAAATGTTCCCACACAATCTCCAACTTCAATCTTTTGAGGCGCATGTTTTTTTCGAGGTAGTTTATGCTGGAGAAATGGAAGGATGCTTTTCTCGTTTTAAATTAACGACTGAGAAAAAATCATAAAATGAATCTTCATTTCGAATTGCATGAAGAGTTTGCACCGTCAAATGACCACATTTCTGACCATTCGATGCTGACATATTGGGGCCCTGTAAAGTTTGAAGTGATAACTTATAATACTCAGTTTAGTATTGATACAGGTAGGTTATTTTAATAGATTTTAATCTCTCTGTCTTCCTTTGCTTCATTCATTTATATGAGGAATAATATTTTATTTCACAGACCATATTACAAAGGGCACTCCCCACACATAGAGGAGGGGGGAGGCGACCACTTATTATATCTAATAATAAGGATGAAAATATAAAAGCTAATATACAATCACTTAGAAACAATCTAAATACTGACATATCACAAAATACTTATAACTACATAAACAAAGTCAAAGATGAGGCCTAAATAGAATGGAATAAACAAATAACCTGAAAGCAATAAACAAATAACCTGAAAACAATTTAAATATAAACTAACAAAACTCATTACAAATAATGATGCCTAAATTGAAATATGAAACATTTATTAATACTTTGCATGATCATGTATTTTCCGTAATAATTATACATAAATAAATATATTTATGTGTATTATCATTTAATTTAATATATTTTAAAATTTAAAATTATATCGATTATATATATATAACACATATGTTCACTGTCATAATAAATTAAGCATATTTCAACTTGTAGGAATTATTGTGTACTTAGAATTTTTTTAATGTAACTCCCACAACTAATTGTATTTAATTGTAGAAATTTTGCGCATATAAAAAATTATAACATATTTCAACATATTTAATAGGGGCAAACTGTCTTTTGCTCCTAAGATATAAATGTACACATTTTATATTTATATTATGCTTTTGTAAACATTATTTGAAATTGTACTTATCTTGTATATATCTTTAAATAAACTTATAATTATTAATTTACGAAAATTTTTATATAATGTCTTACTTTTTGAAAATATTTACTATGAATATTGCATGCTCCATGCTTACTACCTTTTCTTTTTATCTGTTTTTCGTAGGAACTTTAGTGTGTAGAATTTAAGAAGGTTTCTTGTGGTTGTCTGTGTGGTGACCGCAGTTGTAAGGTGTTGGTGCCAACAGAGTAGAGTGGCAACTTTGCTATAGCAGTCAAAGATAATTATTTTGCTTGTTTAACTATTTTCCTAATATTTATTAAGCTAAGTTATTAAGCTTCAGTTCTTTACCTTTGATTTCTTGTTATCCACAGTGCTTCTCTTGCGGCTTTGTACAGCTACATAGTATTGTTTATATTTTTCTCTTGATTATTGTATTTTAATTAAATAATAAATAAATAGGATAATTTTCACTTTCGATTTCAAGTCGCTATAATGGCCTTTAGGTTATTCTCTAGAAATTATAAGGTTGTTCAGAGATGTTTAAATAATGTAAGCTGATACTAAAATTAAATATGGCATTAGTACATATATATATATATATATATATAATGTATTTCGTTTTGTGAAGAAATGTGAACCGAGTACTAACATTCGAAACGTAATTAAATAGAATTTTTGTAAAGATTAAAAATAATTTTAATATTATACTAAACCTAAAACTATGTCGCTATATTAGTTAGAAGCCCATGAGATTCGCCCTATGAGAATGAAGTCTCAACTAAGTCAAT
>JAUYWI010072821.1:0-14150 GCA_034780595.1 Parotoplana pacifica | reverse complement strand
CTCTAACTGGGAATTTAACAAATAGTTCTGGAAAAACCGGGAATTTCATCACAAAAATTCCGCGGACACCCTGTACACCCCTAGCAAAGAGAAATTGCCTCCGCTATAATTTTTCTAAACTAGCACTAATAGACCATATATATGGAAGTAATTGGTCCACTGGTATTTATGAATAAAACAATAATCATAATGTGTGGCCCTGAAAAGGACCGTTTACGCGTTCTCTATATAAAGTTTAGTATTTGGTGTGACCCACTTCTCTTCTTTATACACTCCTGATATTTATTGGATGAGATTCTTGACAAAATGACGTTTCATATTTTGAAAATGCCCTGAAGCTCTTTCAAACAGGTGATGCATGCCATGAAATATCTCTATCCAAATTGTCTTTCACATAAGCCCAGCAATTCTTGATCGGATTAAGATCAGGACTGTGGGAACCGGGATAGACGAGAGATGTGGACTTCAAACCAGTTGGTTGGAAACATGAATTTTGACAATGTCAGGTTCAACACATTCTTCAAGGAGTTCCACGAAGATAGCACCCATACCATATAAAAAAGCACCCCAGGCATTAGAGAACTACATACCTCCATCTTGGCGTGCACCTCCATGACTCCGAAAGTAATGCCATTAATGAGCTTGTACCAGATGTATATGCCTTGATCTTTAAGTATAATAATTAATCAGCTAAGCTAATCTGATGTCGAAATTGCGTGTAGAGATTGTAAAAGTGATAAGAATAAAAAATAGCACAATATACAGTCTTTTTTATGTAAAATAAACTATAGGTGAACTAAAAATAGTCACCTTTATGCATTATACTCTGACACATACAAAATGTAATTTAACTTTCATTTGCAAGGGTGTAGCATGGGTGTAGTTTCTAATAGCCAACACCAGATAAATAGATTTTTACCGAATCTTTCTAGGCACAAATTCGTAGAAATTGTATATTGATGAACAAATGAAGAAAATCACTAAAATACTGTCGTAAAATAAAAGACTACTGAATATTATAGATATTTTAATATTCAGTAGTCTTTTATTGTTTAGGCAAAATTTACTAAACAATGTTACTATTTGTTTTACACTCCCAAAATTTCAAATTCTAACCTAGCAACGATTAACTACCCTTTTTATATTTCCAAATGATTGTTCCCCTAAATTGCGATTGTTACCGTGGTTTCCATTCTTGTGCTATTTTATTTTTTGTGCAAACAGCCGTCCAAATAAAGTACATATTCTATTAAATAACGATTTTTAGTAAATTCTGCCCTAATAAGAAAACAGGATATTCAACTAATATGCAGGCAGTAAGAAGTATGTGATTTTTTTCCTTTGTTCATCGAAAACAAATTTCAATGAAAGTAAAAAAGTAGATTTGAACTTTTGCTCTGTTCTATTCAGTATATACAATTTTTTCTATTGGTCGTTAAAAGCCATTTTCTTAAATGAGGATATATTTTTGGGAGGCCTTGTATTCAATGATTTTATCAGAGACAGTAATTTTCACTATGTTCTAGATGATTAAAAATGGTTTTCTGGTATATTAAACACAATGTTGTCTAGAATTTTCATGGAGATCCATAAAGTTTGTATTATGAAAATGTTCTGAATATTTTTAAAAATTTTATGAAATTTTAGGGACATACTAAAACAAAAGACTGTGTCAATAACTTCAGACTGTTTTGTATGGTAAAGTTTTTATATCTCTGAAACTACTGAACCAATTTCTTTAAAATTTGGAACTTTTAA
This sequence comes from Parotoplana pacifica, assembly GCA_034780595.1. Taxonomy (NCBI): domain Eukaryota; kingdom Metazoa; phylum Platyhelminthes; order Proseriata; family Otoplanidae; genus Parotoplana; species Parotoplana pacifica. The sequence continues at coordinate 12,392 of JAUYWI010072821.1, read as the reverse complement.
GTGAAACATATTTTTAACATTTTATAGGCATAGGTCATTAGGCCGAAAATATCAAGTTTGAATGGACTAGAACTTTTGATATTCAAATACTACTTAACTCCTTTCAATCGACCTGCGACACTGTTTGGTTTCCTCAAATTTAACTAACAGAGTAGGGCCGACTCAACTCAGCATTTATGATAGATGAATACCAATTTTTTAAATGTTAAAGTACACACGCTATTGAAAACTCAATATTCATTATTTCAGCAACAAAAATAGATATTTACAGAATTCTTGTTTTGTTTGAAAGCTCATGTCAATGATATAATTCTAAAAAATGCTATTTATTTATATCTATCATAAATCATGAGTTATATGTCTAAATGTAATTGTCGGCCTACTATATTGGTCAAATTCGAGAAAACAAACATAGTATCGCAAGTTAATCGAAAGGAGCTAAATAAAATTTGAATTATTGAATATCAAAAGTTTATTATTGTTCAGCTGTATTGCATTAAAAATTGATGTTTTCAGCCATTTAAATCAAAAGTCACGTGACTTATCACTTGGAATTTTAAATTACTGTTCCAAATTTCAAAGCAATTGGATCAGAATTTTCAGGGATATGAAAGATTGGTCTTTAAAAATCAGCCTAAAGTCAGTGGCTAACAAAATTAGTGGGCAGTCCCTGTAAAATTTATCATGTCTAAAACATCAAGTCAAAGGAGGGAGATATCATATTAGAGGAGGACTGAGAGATGGACTGCATACATCTATGATTTGTTTGATGAGAGGGATGTCCACCCAAATAGCAACAGACAATTTGAAGGCTCAGACAATCTGAGGTACATTCTGTAGTTCACACTATGAAGAACAACAGTGCAATTGAACCTGATGAGATAAGTGTTGAAATGATAGAGTTTGGATGAATTGGGGAGAGTTAAATTGTTGTCCATTGTTGTCCTTCCAAAGTGAGTTACATAGGACAATAAGCTTAATGAGTCATGTAATGAAAGTCTTGTTGAAGGTGTTGATGAAACGAGCAAGAAACAAAATCAGACCAGAAATATTAAATTGGCAATGTGATCTATAGTTTAGGACTTTGAAAGCAGGAATGCAATATTCATGCTAAGAATGTTATCAAAATTATAGCTGCTCAGATGTGGTACCTACCCGCGTTTTTGATCTTATGGGGCCGTTATGTTGTGTGGATTCTGGCATTCTTAATTTGGATTTGTGGTATATTTGGTCACCTGACCAAAAAAATATTGCAGATTCCAAAACGTTTGAGCGTTCTGGGACGGTTTCAATTTTGAATTTGAACAAATTAAAGGTTTGGGTCTTGCTCTTGTGAATATACATTTAAGATTAAAACTTAAAACCGAAAACATTCTATATTTCATAAACAAAATATAACCATCACAATAAAGAATTGAAAACAAAAAACGATAAGTACAGACTTGGCATTCATCGACACAAAACATCCCGTTTTTGGTGAGGTTCAAATACTGGTTTGTGTGAGAAGTGCGAAACAAAGATACATACGTCAGATTGTCAAATAGATACGTTCATTAACAATAAAATGCGATGATCGGTTTATCAAAAAAAAACTATAAATAAATGCACACCACTACATCAGGGCCAGATAACCTTGACTTCATATAGTGATGATACAGATTTTAGTTTCACTGAAAAGATCATGAAAAAGCACGACAAATTACTGAATTAGTATAAAGCACAATATGTATGTATAAGCTAACACCTGATATTAAATACCACACTTTATGTTGTACTTAATAAAGTCCAAATGGTTAATAATCTTGGTAAAAGAATAAATAAGTACGTCATCAGTTAAATTAGGTATAAATAAATCATCACATTTAATATGTAATATCAAATTGTAGACCTAAAATGTGCTCTCCATGTTGGAATAACTATACATAGCAAACATAGGAAACACAGACAATAACGAGTGGATAGATAGAAAGTAAAATGAGAATTATGTATAAACAAATTCACTCACAATGATAGTAGTAATAGAAAGTATGATAGATATAGGTACTGAGACAATATATAAATACACTATACATTAACAAAAAGTATGAGAACCATTGAGTCACGACTCGACACAAACCAATATACAATAATAGAATAAAGAAACATCTGATAGAATATAGGTACAATACTGGTAGGAAAATTATATTTAACAAAAAACCACAAAACAAAAATTATATGAAGTATGAAGAAGGTAATAAATAAAAACGTTAAAACTATTGTAGTCGTTTTAAATACAACATGGAGTACGGAATTTGTTTTTGTGGAATCCACATACCTATCAACCAGATACATGTGTGCTCAGTATTTCTGAATAAAAAGTGCTACGTCGTACAGTTAAACTTAAAATAAATAACATTACTAGTTTTACTAGTAAAATGAGTAGAAAGATAGACTTGTCCAAAAGATGTCATCCAGCTACTGGTTATAACCAATCCCTTGTGGAAAGGCAAATAAACTTGAAAAGAAAAAGTACTCGTGGCCTTTGACCCTATATTATTGTTTTGGACAAACTATGTATTCTACCACTTTTCTAAAATAGATCATACAATATAAGTTTAGGTTTGACGCTTCAAGAATTAAACAGTTAACAGTTTTATAGAATGACTGTTATTTACATAATGAGTAGGTAAATTATGTATCCTTTTATAATATAAGAATGAGATAAAAAACATATATTATGCAGTAGTTACCTTACATCTGTCATAAATTAAAGAAATTTAAAAGTGGGACAAAACAAGTTCTGGAATGCAAATGCCAAAAGAATTTAAATAATGTCTTCGTTTTTGTAATGGGCTGCCTTATCAACCGAAGTGATAAATCTAACAACACTTTGAGCCCGCTGATCCAGCACCGGCATTGGCTGAACTTCCTCCACCCGAAGACGTCTTGTTGGGTCCCAGTTTAATACCATTCGCCTTTAGGAACAAGAAATAAAAAGAGAAAATTGAGCAGTCTGATCTGGTACCCATTACTTTGATCATATACCTACTGAACGCCTTTACCTTCCTATCTATTTTCAGTTTCGTTCTTTACAGGCTAAAAAAGCAATAAATAATACTTACATCATTGTTTATATCCAAAGCACCTTCTTGGATCTTTTCATAGATGTTCTTAGCGGTATTGATAAAGGCATCTTCCACATTAGCGGCAGTTTTAGCTGAAGTTTCCATAAAAACAAGGCCATGTTCCCTAGCAAATGCTTCTCCTTCTTCTTTTTTCACATCCCGACGCGCTTCCAAATCGCTTTTGTTGCCAATGAGCATAATTACCATGTTCGCACTCGAGTGCTGGCGCGCGTCTTCGAGCCATGTAGTCAAGTGGTTGAAGGTATCACGTCTATAAAGAGATCAGAAGAAGGTATATGGATGCTCTTTGCAACATACCTTTCAGATTGTATCGCCTGTTTAGCACGCATAGAAATCTATTAATAGGTGCTGCAATCTATTTTTATGTCTAGGTCATTCTGACATTTAGCTTTAAATGTAGAAGAAATCTTTACTGCAGAAAACATAAAAATAATAAATAAAATCAGTCAAGCCTTTCGACAGTATTAACATCATAGAAATGAATGTAATCCACCCGAAAGATGTGTAAAAATATAAATATGGCTTCAACATAAAAACAACATCCCTTCAAGATCAAATCAAAACTATGTAATCGTGTGCATCTTGTTCTACACCCAAGTTGAAGCATGATAAAAGACTAGTTCAGTAGTGATTCCCAAAAAAGAAACTATTCTAAATGAGTTTATTAAAAATTTCTAAAATAAAGTTAGAATAGCTATACTATTACTACCCTAAATGTCAGTAGTACGCTGTTTACGACAAATTATTTAGAAATCGCACAGTCGTTTCAACAAATGAGATAAAAATGAAAACTAAGATTGATGTGAAATCAATCAAACTATTCATCATGGTATACTGATATTTAATTATACATATTACAGGATGTTGATGTGACTATTAACGATTTCTATTGCAAATTTTGTTTATATTAAAATGCACATATGTACATATAAAATTATGCTTCCTCGAGTACCTATTTTAGAAATCGTGACATGTATTTCATTTCCATGTGTGATATTTGGTTAAAAAGTGCTTTTTTGTGCATGTAAGTCGAATTACAGGAGAGTGACAATAGATAAATTGAAATACTTTAGCCACAGAAATATCTAATACTTTTTTACTACTTCTCAATGTTTTCTAAATTACTAGCAAGTTTTTTCTCATTTGACCCCAGTCTGAAAAGCTGACTGCACGTCACAAGGGACACATGTTACCCCCTTTTTATTTGGTCATTTCAATAGACACAAGGAAAACATAGATCATTCTATAATTCACACCAATTCGTTAGTCCATGAAAATAATCATATTAAATAGCTACAAACATCTTTTAAATTTCTATGAATACAATAAATTATAATAAGTGGAATTCAGCAACATCTATGAATATATTTCAAATATTACATATTTATAAAGAACCAGGAGGAATATAGACAATTTCATTGTATCATCATTGCAGTAATAAAAAGGTAGAAGTTAGATTATGTTGAATCAATTATACTCATTTGAAGTTAAATAAAACGCTAATTAATATAATAGTCGTCGTGAGTTAATTCATAGAAAGCTTCCTAAGCTGCATATAGAGTTGGGAATTTAAAAAAAAGACAACTAAAACTATAAGAAAATACTCCAAAAAGATGCATATTGAAGTTGTGGAGCTATACACCAAAAACACAGAAAATATGTAATACGTAGCAGGTAAATTCTATGACTTCCCATTTCTATTCATCACCTTTTCCAAACTTAATGACATTTCATCCATAAAAGCATAAGAAGTTTGTAATACACACTACCTAGTGGCTAACTATACACAATGCATACCTAATTGCTGCAATAGATAAAAATTTTTTTTGCATAACTGTCAGAATTTTTCAATGACTTTTCAATCCTGTAAAAAGAAGTTTAATTTCCAGGACTTTTTCCAGATACATGAGAACCCAAATGTTAGCTAATTACCTTGTTATGTCATACACAAGCAGCGCTCCAGCAGCCCCTCGATAGTATGACCGAGTTATCGATCTAAAGGATTCTTGACCAGCCTAAAATCAAATGTATAAAATATGCGTAGCTCTAGTTAGGTACTATCCCGACCCCAAATTAGGATTAATGTAATAAATCAGAATAATGAAACCAGTAATTTAATCAGAAACACCATAAATTATGTACATTGAATATTTCCTAATAGAAAATTTAAAATTACAATGCTTGATTGTCACTGAATATTAAATGGAAAGAAGTTTGGCATCAGTAAGAAACTTTATTTGTGGGTTGTTTTAGTTAGTCTGACTAATATGCCATAAAATCAATATTTAAGAAAACAAAACTTTCAACTAGAACTTGATCATTATGAGTAATAACATTTTAAACAACTAAAACTTACTGTATCCCAAATCTGCAATTTAATTTGTTTTCCGTCTATTGTAATCATTCGTGCACCAAATTCTACACCAATTGTCAAATCATGAACAGGTTGAAATCGCTTGTCGGTAAACTGAAGTAATAAGCAGGATTTCCCAACACCTAGAATAGATAAATAATTATCCATACGTGTCAGATTTGTCAAGTTGATGTTTGAATAAATTATCAAAGCTTTAATCCAAACATTATATTCTAAGAAATTAGTTTAGGTACAAAGTATATTAAAATGTAAAGTTTAGACTACAATAAAGTAACAAAAATCACTAAAAATAGCTTGTTGCTATGCACTTAGTGTTCCTAAATTTGAATACTAGTTTCGTAGAGTTCTTACCATAAAATTAAAAGGATCCTCTGATATGAATTTCCTATCATATAACGTAGTAATGCAAATTATTCCCTTTAAAAGTAGTTATAGGTCTATAGACGATTCAAATTAAGAAGAAAATATTGTCAGTAGCTTTTCTGCAATCATCTTCAAAGATAGTATAATTAATTTGTGAAGTCAGTAAATGAGTGTAACAAAGTTTGGCTTAAAATTTTGAATATAATTTTTGCCTTGAGTGTGTTTTCTGAATTTAATTTGTGATGTTGAGTTAATTTGTCCTTGTGGGATCTTTATCAAATGTAAAAGTTGATCAAAATTGATGATTGAGATCTGATTTGTTCTATTTTAAGCCCTCAATATCAAAGAAGGCCCCTTAAAAAATTGAAATTGAACAATTTGAGTGAAATTTGGTTTTACTTGTACATCTTTAGGTAATATTTTTGGGGCACCTACCCCTCCCCAAGGTCATGAGATGACTCCCATAAAAAATAAGCAATTTTGTAAATGTATATTTAAAAAAATATTTCTTTATTCAAAGATGGATGAAATTAGATGATATTTGATATATACATATTATTGTATAGCTTTTTAAAAATATTGATTTTTCACCAGCCAGGGTGGGTACAATAAAATGTACATATTATAAAATAATTACAGACAAAAAAATATTAAAATATTCTACAATAAAAATTCATTTGATTTTCCTCATTAATTGATAAAACATATTGAAATAACCAGATATTTGTAAACAAAATACCCTTTTGATTTATGTTATAAATAATTACAGTAGTCACCTAATTTATCTATGTATATAAAAGATATACAAATCAATATCTTATTCCAAATGACAAAATGTATGTTCATTTTAGAGACAAACGTTTAAACATAGAAATTAAATCCATCACTCTCAGAGGTGGTGGTGTGTTTCGAAAAGTGGGGGGCCTTAACAATCGTGGAACCCTTGATCAAAATTTTATTCTAGAATTCTTTAGCATAAAACTGCAAAAAATACTTTGAAAAATATGTTTATTGAAAAACAGTTTTAGGAGCACAAAAAAGTGTATTAACACAGAAAAGATACATTTAAATCCAAACTGTCATTCTACTAGGATTCCCATGTAATATGGGAATCACTCAAAATACAAAAGCATTCTGCTACTTTCATTATATCCAGTCTATCTAACCTCTCTTTCAATACATGTGAAACAATGAGATTGTTCATGCATTGCTGGGACATTGTGCTGTGCACACAAGTCTTGATTCTCTTAAGAACTGAATGTGATCAATCAGATGTTGCTGAGGTGGCTGGTGCTGTAAGGTAAATCCTCAGCAGCTTCTTTGATTTCTGGAACAAGCTGTTCGATATTCCATCAGAACATAAGATTGTTGTAAGCTATGAAAGTCTAGTCATCTGTTTGATGTCCTTGTGGATGATATCCATCAACAATGATAGCTCTGACTTCAACTTGGAAAAATTTACATCATCACTGTATAAATCTACAATGGTATCTGGAATACAGAGCTCTTTAAAACTATTGCTTACACTGATAAAGAGCTGCTCAACAGCTTTCGTGACTCAATCTCGGAGTTGACCAAATCCAACACCTCGAAATAGATTGATTTGAAGAAATGCTTTGGAGAGCTGAATCAGTGAGGATTCGATCCTGGATCTAACCATATTGGTGGCTTCTGGTATCTTGGCAATTGGGGCTCTGCAGTTAGTGAACTCACAGCAACCAGAACCTTTGAATAGAAGTCATTGAAGGTGGTCATGTGTGATTGCCAATTTGGATGCAGTGAAAGCAGTTTGAACATCGATGTGGTGCTTGGCTTGCAGTATGCATGACAATTGCTCAGCTGCTGAAAAGACTAGCTCACAGAGATGGAATGCAAAATATGTAGTAAATTTCTCAAGAAGACTGGAAAACCCAAATGCCTGAACACCATAGTCATTGCAAGTGGTCTCATGGATTTCAGCAAGAGTCTCCTGAAGGATGTGGTAGTTGCTGAGAAGTGATTGTAAGGACCCTGTTTACACAGTCCATCTAGTGGGACAAAAAAGTTTGAATGCTGTATATGATTCATCATTCTGATTTTGCTTGGTGAAAAATGTGTGATCTCTTTGAGGATAACTGGATAAGGCGAATATTGCCCATGGTGAGACCAAATGAGTCTTGAATGATTGTCACTTTTTGACACAAATCTTACAAACAAAGATTGAGGCAGCATGCTAGACAGGGAACTGATACTGCAGCAGGATTTTCTGCCAAAATCTGAGTCTTCAATTCTTTAAAATGTTCCTGCATGTTAGCAGCACCATCATATGCTTGCCAATGACAAAGATTTAGTGGCAGGTTGCATCTGGTCAGAACCTATGAGCTCTTCATTGACCTCAAAGTCTTCAGGACATAGCAAACATGTATGCTAAAGTTCTCTTTGTTGGTGCAATCAGTGACTTTATCTGCTATTATACTATACCATTTAGTCTAGTGTACATCTCATAATAGGTCTCTCACAATAGAATAAGCCATGGTGGAGATTATTTCATTTACAATATCCTTGGACATGAAATGATGATCATCCAGCAAGCAACCAATCTCTTTGCAATCTTCTCAGTGAAGGAGCAACAGCTGTGTAAGATTGCTTTCAATATATCTATGGCCTAGTAATACTAGGCCTTTACACACCAGATATCTTATACTAGATAAAACAGTCAAGAATGCTTTTGACATTCCTTTTGTTGGGCATCATTGAAAGAACTCAAACATTCTTGAACACTTACAACCTTTATTTCTACTCAAAATCTTGAGAGTTGCTTCTTTGTGCACTAAGCATCATTCATGTTCTCTGAACCTTTCAGCTGCTTTCTTCTAGTTATTAAAACCATTTCTAATAAACATATATTCTTTATTCTTGCTGAATTGAATCAAAGAAAGCTTCTCAGCACTTCTGCAGATATGACTACACAATGAGGCAACACACTGTGTTTGTGTATCCACTGGTCTATTTGCATCATTAATCATATTCCCACTGCTACCCCAAGTGAGAAGGCTCAAAATTATTGATTTAGCTGTGTGCATATTGCTGAATGTCTTGGCTCAACTGGCCTGCTCAATTGGAAGCATATGAAGTGGTTCAGTTAATGCCAAAAACAATTAAATAAGAAGAAACTGAAATTTAGACATAGGGGTGTTACAGGTGGCTGAGGCTGTATATAATAAAGAATAATAATAGTTTAATTAAGTAAATGACTTCTTATGAAATTAATTTCTAATTTAATAAACAAATTGAAAAATTAAACTTCAAAAAATTGTTTAGTCATAGTATATGTCAATAATCACCATTTTATTAAACTAAGTTCAAAGATGTATTCAAGTGAAATGTTTTGATCATAGATTAGAAATATATATACATATCTGTAATTATAACTGAAAGATTAAGTTGCCATATTAGACAACTTCTAAGCAACAATGAACAACTTAATACATTATGCCCTGAAAACTAATTAGACAACATTAGAAGTACCACAAAATCAGTATTCACTATTGTTGATGTAATTTATAAAATAACCCCTTGGACATTTTCACAATTGTACAGATATTATTCTGTTCCAATGAAACATTTAAATATTGTTTCATCATTGTTCACATGTGATCTTTACCAACATTTCATAATAGCATGTAGGCACCTAGCTACCTAGCAATAAATTACATGATTGACTTGTTTTCTGTTTCTAAAGTCAACAGGGAATATGTTTATTTTAAGTTAATCTGAAAAAGTTAAAAGTAAAATACATTTATTTATAATTTTTGTAGTTATCAATATACTACTGAACAATGAGCCTAGCATTGGCTAACTTCTATAGAAGCTGTTTCAGAATTTTTGGCAACTGAAAATGAAATCCAAAAATGAAGTATTTTCTCCACAACACATATAAGTTCTAACTTATTCTGCTATGCACATATTCTAAGGAGCCATGCACACACAACAAATATAGCCATTATGATTAAGGGAAGGTTTCTGAATTTCTAATAAAAAATTAAAATGGAGTTTTCTTTAAGTCTTCATAAATTATTCTATATAAATATGGTAAGTATTTTTAATTTTATAAAGCAAATTTTGGAATTTAAAACTAATTTTGTAGCTATTTTTTAAACTACTAAAAATAAAGGTTACCAAATAAAATCTTATCTGTCAGTGTAAAATAGACAACTGATTCTCCTTCATAAAATTTTGATGCCATGTATAAACAGATATTTGTAGTAAATGGAAAATTTGAATCTCAAAATAAAAGAATATAAATGTACAACTTAGTAAAAATTAAAATTTTCAGTACCAAAATGTCCTTTAATTCAAAGAAAAAAGTTCTCAGAAGAGAACTATTTAATACCACAAGAATTCTAAAAAAAAATCAACAAATTTAAAGCAAAACAATGAAAAAATATTTTTTCTGTAAATAGTGCATTTTGCATTTAAATTCTTCAATTCTTAATATAATTAAATATGATTAAAGAAATGAAGGTATTGCTTTTCTCCTATCTTTTATACTGTGATTATGCCCATCTGATGAGACCCAACAAGCCCAACAGCTGTCATGGGCTATCATTTGTGAGTAATATGCTATTTATTATATAATTTAGTTAGAGCATCAATATGGTTTTAGGATAAATATACAAAATGCCTCAAGCAATTTTGAATGATTGAGTTGGTAATGTAACAAGTAGTGTATATGTATTAGATGTTATTTCTACATTGTATTTTATAGACAAAGTGATAGGTGTTCACCCTATTCAGCCTAGTTTACCCTATTCAGATACAACAATGGTCTATAACCATCAATCTACCAACTATAGTCTTTGAAAAAACATCTGTCAAATAATAAAAGAAAGACTACATTTATCTTTTTTGTTATACAGTGCTGGACATAAAGTTTAGTGCTCTCAAAACACATATTAAAAAATCATTATTAATTGAAAACCTTTACTTGCTGCAAGAAAATGAACATTTTAACATGAAGGAGTTAACTATTGACAGTAAATTGTTGTAATGGATGGCATTCATTAGTACACAGCATTTTCTACTACTTGTAATATTTTTATATAGTTTTTTGTTATTGATTTTTAATGTGTATTTTCAGTGCATTAAACTTTATGTCCAACACTGTACTATTGTGCAAACAAATCTATTTGAATAATTTTTCTGTTTACATAAGGGATTAATTTTATTCAGAGTGAGGGTTAAATTGGGGAAAAGTCTTTCACTAAACAATATTTAGATATCTATGTTTAGTACCTAGTTTATAAATTTTTAAATAATTTTTATTATTTCTGAAAAAGATATTTCAATGACAGTTTATAAGTATAAACTTCACATACATAAATTACCAAAAATAAGTATTTGATATTACATACCAGTGACATAGCTTGAAAATATGGCAGCAGTAAAAAAACTAATTTGTCTAAATGTAAATTTTGCCTTTTACTTTTGCTATCAGTTATTTTTCATATAGACCAGGTGTTCATTTACTTTCAAAATTATGTGATAATGAAAGTAAAGAATGGGCAGAGAAGGGTTTAATAAAATTTTAATCATTTTTAATTTACCATTTAATGTGTATGTGGCACTAATTGGGGCATCCCTTTCTAAATAAAAATTGTATTATTGCTCTTAACATATTAATAAGAAAACAGGCTTTCCAACATATTTCTTCTGAAAATTTTGCAAGTTTTCCACTCTTTTATGTCTAGCTGATGATGCCCAACAACTGTTCTAGGCTATCACAGCATTACCCATTTAGTTATCAATATCAATTTTACAATTCTAAAAACATGTGGGATGAATGTGCTGATGTTGAAATGCTGTACCTCCTCTTTGGCAAACACAATGTTGCTGTAGACTGGCAACATAGTGGACAGAGGACTCATCAACTATGTTACCAGTCTATGGTGGCATTATGTCAACTGAAAAAGAGGAAATAAAAAGGAGTACTTAATTTAACCTGTTATACAAATAAAATGTCATATTTTGAATAAAATTAAGACTACTTAGTATGAAATTGTTTAAAACATGTGACACATAGACCAACATTACACTTCTCACATTGTGATGTTGGGTGCCTAGTGTAATGCTCACCAGCACATCTACATCTTTTAGATGGAACAATTATATGACCAACATTATTATACCAAATTTCATCAACTATGACTGTCTGGTGTTTGTAATTTTGGTTTTCCAAGAGACTTGGAAGAGACATCATGACTTCTCAAGTAAAAATTGGACACCCTCCATTTGAACTCTAGAAAATTAAGATAGATCACAAAATATTTTCAAATTGGTTTTGCCTTATTGCAGAATAATGGCATCATTTTGACAGTCATTTTCTGTATCTCAATAGTATTGTGCACCAGGTAGTTTCTGATAAATAATTCCAGATATCATAAATAGGGGCCAATTTATCTTCTATAATCCATTGACGATATCAAAGAAAGTACAGGTCTAAATTATCGCCAAGCAGTGAGACTGGCGCAAAGCAGAGAAAAGTGGCGGAT
>JAUYWI010072810.1:0-14151 GCA_034780595.1 Parotoplana pacifica | reverse complement strand
GAACTAAGAAAACGAATGCTGAGATGTTATATTACTTCCACTCTTCTATATGCAGCCGAGACCTGGACAATAAGCAATGACATGGTAAATAAAATTGAAGCTTATGAAATGTGGGCTTATAGAAAGATGTTCAAGATCTCATATGAAGAAAAAAAGACAAACGAAGAGGTGCTACAATTGGCGAGAGAAGAAAGGCAGCTACTTTAATTGATAAAACAAAGGAAAGGCCATTACTTCGGACACCTGATCAGAGCTGAAGGACATCAATGACAAATACTAGAAGGAAGTGTAAAACGAAATTGAAAGAGAGGGCGACCACCTAGACGGTATTAAAATATCATACCTATCTTCATTCTCAGCCAATTGTCCTTCATCTGTTTGTGCCTTAAAACCCTACTGGAAATATTCATTAGAAAAACATCTCAGAAATCAAAATTGATTTTCAAATAGAGTAGTTTAAAATCAAGAATTTTTAGTCATTTTCTGCAAATAAGCCAAAAAGTCAAAATATGTCTCTCTAATTTTTCTTTAAAATAAACAAATGTATCTATTTAAAATGTTGCTTTAAGGGAGTAAACAAACACTTCAATGGATATTTTAAGTAGCACATAAAAATTTGTGGTTTACAATCAAATATTATATCCAACTTACAAAATTTTGGAATCAAAATTAGCTACAAATTATGAACTTTAAACTGTTGTTGAAAACAAACTCCTAAAAATAGAATTTTTGATGATTTTTAAAATAACTGATAGTATTGATGAAATTGAAAAATGCTCAAGTTATACTGGCCTGACCATTTTTAGTAGCTGAATTCTAACATTGAAAAAATTAAATTGTGGTATTGTCAAAATAACCTCTTTCTGATAGCATATTAACTTTTTTCTGGATGTACAAAATTACTATGTTAGTTTTACAAAATATCAACTTTTTTAGTCTATCTATCAGTTTTATTTTAAAACTTTCTCTAAAATTTATATTCTATATAGCAAAAAATGAAATAGCAGAAACTTTCAATGCAATATATCTAACCTGCACTGGAAAAGCAATCCACTGAGTTAAAAGTTTTCTTCCAAAAGGAAGTGAACCACAGAAAATATGCAAAAAATAAAATTTATGTTCTTTTTTGCAAAAATGAAATGGCAGAAAATATTTCAATGCAATATATCTATGCTGCACTCGAAAAGCAATCCACTGAGTTAAAAGTTTTCTTCCAAAAGGAAGTGAACCACAAAATGGGCTGGTTAAAACAGGTTATTAGAATTATAATATCCAAACTTTTTGAAGATGACAGATTGACTTTAAAAAATGTTGAAAATTTAGAAGTTAAAGCAAATTTTAAAATGGAAAAATTAATGGATAGAAAGCATTGAACAAAAGTTATAATAAAAGACTGCTATAAAAAAGAACTATTTTTTGAAAGCTATTGAACTATAAAAAATTGACAAACATAAATATATTTTAACAATGATCAAAGCTATTTAAAACATATGGAGAGCAAAAAATTATGGATAAAAAAGCATTAATAAATAATTATCCTAAGTCTACTGTTACAAGAAAAATGGAACTTTACTTGAATGACAATTTTCTTTCAAATTTTACTATAGTTACTACAGTGGAAGCAACCAAACTACTCAGTTAGTGTACCATGTAAGTCCTTTTTCAGGGCATATATTTTTATCAAAATATTTCATTAACTAGATATCACATGCTTAAATGAGTTCTTGATTTCTAGCACACTTCTATCACCAAATCAATCTGGTTTCATAAAACATTATTTTACAGAAACCACATTAATTAAAGTTCACAATGACCCTACATAAAAATTTCTGTTTTTTTAATCTTCAATCTGCTATCCTGTTTTCCTTTACTTAATGAAGCAGCATAATGCATAATATTAGACCTTTATAATAGCTAAAAATAACATTCATTAAAGAGTAACATGTCATAAATTTATAGATAGAGGTGTGTCTATATATACACACATTTTTTTGAATTAAAAGTTTTAGAAAAATACATTGATGAAATATTTGACTGGTATGATTATAACTATCTCAAAGTTTACCCTAAACTGAGCTACTTCTTACTGGATCAAAACCACACTTTTTATCTACAACAATTAACTAATTTAAGACTTAAAATATTAGCATAACAAACCCCAAAACTATTAAATATCTCAGTGTCATCCTTAACCCACTACTATGTTTTGATGATCATATTTGACAAATATTAATAAAGCATCAAATGAAATAAAAAAAATGTATACTGGTTACCAATACATAGTGGAAATCCATCAAATTACCTTAAAGAATTAATTGATATAAGCCCCTCTCAAACAATTATATTAAGCAAGTAGATCAATTACACTTAATATATGTGTAGTACTCTCATTAGTTTGAGTAGCAAACTTACTAATAGTAATACTTTATATTTTTTAAATATCTCGCTAGAACTAATATTTTTTAAGAATGAGAAGCTACACATATATATGTTTTTATAAAACTAGAACTGCCGGATACATGAATATACCTAAAACTACAAACAAATTGCTGTCATTTTTACCACTATTAAATCAATAATTATATTTATTATAAAATTTTATGAAATTACTTCTAATTTTATTATTTATTTTTGTTTTAAATTATAATAATTTTATGAAAGTGTTTGAATTTGATGTAATAATTATGGCACTATTGCCAAAAAAATAATATTTCATCTTTACTTATCATCTCTTATTTATTACATCATATATGATGTAAAATATATAAAACTTTATTATTTTATGAAATTAATCTAATTTTATTATTTGTGTTCTAAATTTAACCTCAGGACTTTTTCCAAAATGAAAAATGGTTAAATAAATATACCTAAAATTTGGAATCTGTGCACCAACTTCTCTTATATGGATTTTTTGTGTGACCACAGAATGTCATGTGACAGTCCACTCAAAAATGAAGTTGGTCCTAAAAATGTACTTTTTACAACATAATCAATTCTGAAACTAAATTATAATTAGTAGTTAATCGAATTAATTAATATTTGGTGAATAGATAGACTATAAACATTACATTGTTTAAAATTAAATATATACTTATATTATAAATAAATAAACAAAAGTGTTCATGTTGATAATTTGCTGCTAAATTGATATTTATATCTATTTTAATAAAGAAAAATTACCAATAATATTATAAATTTGATAAGAATTCTAATAACTTTATGACAAAACTTTATATGGATAAGCTAACACTACCTTTAAAATACAGAACTCGGTATCGAAAACTATTAAGAAAATTAAAAATATATCCGTATTTATTATTTTAAAATAATTACTTTAGTTAAATAATAATGAAAAATAAATTTATAGAGGGTTTCAAAATTTTATTTTTACTCAATTAAGTATCTTGAATTTATTCAGTGATATATTTTTCAATGCTGAGTAATTTATTTGTATAATTTTACCTTCGTTACTATCTGGCGTTTAACTGTGTCATCAAATATATTATGTAACTAATGATTAGGATATTAATATTTTTAAATTCAAATTTCAATTATTCCATACTATGGCATTTGAAAATAAGGAAATTGTATATGGATGTAAAACATTGATAGGAAACTGGCTAGAAAATACTCGTCTTGAAGAAGTAAGTTATCTATCCTGTACGGCTGTAAGTGTATAAATAGGGATGCAAAAAGTATTTTTAACTTAAATTTCAGACAGTCTAAAGTTAAACTATGTCTAGATACAAAGTTGTCCTCACATACCTAAGGATGGGAACATGTCCTGCCTTGCTTCAACCACAGAAGAACAGTCTTTTAAACATCATCTAATGCTGAGGTATGTTGATGTTTTTGACTCAGTTCATCAATTGCCATTAGCCTCTCTCTTTTTTATCCATTACTGAGGAGCACATTAAATCTGGCAGCACCATTTGACTTCCATTCAACTGCCTTAAAAGCTTTAATCTTGTTATCTACAGTTAAGTTCTTCACCATACTTAACCACATGGCAGATGTATTGTTTAAAAAATTCTTTTTAATATTGTTAAAAATAAACATTAATCCTTAGGGTCAGTTTTTTCTTAAATAAGTAAGTTATTTAATAAGTTAATTTAGTGTAGTAAAATAACTTATTCTCAAGAAAAAACTAACCCTAAGGAATAAAAACACTGTCTGCCATGTGGCTAAATATGGCATTCTTTCTTTTGTTATCAAGAGTATACATCTAAATAATACAAATTATCATTAACAGGCACTCTTTAATTTTATCTACATTTGAACCAAAAGAAAACATGGTCCACTATAAGCAGCAACTACAACAAATCTGAATAGCTGTCTATTCACATCACACAGATCAAATAATCTTGCTTTTGAATAAATATATTTTTTAGCTATAAGTATAAAAAATTTCAATTCTTGTACAAAACTTACTAAAAAGACTCAACTCAGTTACTTTCCAAAATGTTCATATTAAACAAAAAAAACACAGTGAGTAGTTATAATAGTTTCAGTGCTGTGAATAACATTTCCAGAAACCTTCTGGAGAGTATCAATGGAGATATTCACTAGTGCTGCCAAAATGCTGTCCCTTAAGGATTGTAGATTATTTGGATTGTTAGCATAAACAGCATCTTTAAACATCCACCCATAAATAAAAAATCTGCTGGAGATAAATCAGGAGATGTTACTAGATATTATTCTTGGCCAAAAAGTATTGATACAATTTTTTCATGGAGGCTTTGGAAGTGAGTGTCATAGCATTGTGCTGCTGAAACCATGCATGTTCAATCTCATTTTCAGTTAGGGTTTCAACAAATTTATCAATGAAGCCCCAATAAATATATGAAATAACAGTTTCTTCAAAATAGCCAGGATTTCTAAAAATAGATCATTATAAGCAGTAAACCATAGATTTATCATTGTTTGATCTAATATTATTTAGTCACATTTATTGCCTCCTCCACAGGCCTCCACCAGCTGTCTCCTCTACAAATCTACCTTACCAAGCCAGCCACATATTTTGGCCTGCCCTGTAGCTGTCTCTTTCTTAGTTCTGTTTCATAGCTTCTCTTTCTACAGTCATATCCCATTGCTTCCCCTCCATAGGCCTGCCCCCATAGGTTGGTCATAGCTATATAACAGGCCTGTAAAAGGATTGGCTATGAAGCAAGTAATGGGGTAGACCTAAAGGAGCAATAAATATGACTAAATAAATAATGTCCTGTTCATAATCATTCTCATGTCATATTTATTGCCCCTCCTCAGGTCTGACCTATTACCAAGCCTGTTTCATAACTAACCATTCAAAGACATTTCTATAAACCTAAATAATAACATGTTTTCAAAATAATGTTTTTACTTCTATGTACCAAATTTAATCCAAATACATTAAAGTTTAAGGACTATTGTCAATAAAGAAACAGTTTTAGAAAAAACTCTAATTTTGAGAACTGATTTCTATAAAATTTCATATTTTTTATATATCCAATGTCAATCTACTGACCAAAATTGGTTATTCTTGTTTCGGTATTGTTCAGGCTCTAGATATCCAAAATTTAGAAGTCAGAATAAATGCTTTAATTAATTTCCATGAAATTTAGAATCAGTTTAGGATAAAGTATAAATCATGGACTACAAACTAGCTAACTTAGAAATGTAATTAGCAGTACAAATCAAAGAGCTGATGGATTGTTCTATGTTACCTACCTGTGTATCAAATTTCAGTTCAATTGAAGCATGGGAAATGTGAATTTTGAACCCCATTATCTTTGACAAATAATTAAAAATGTCAATTTTATTTCTATGGAATAGCTACTACAAGCACATTTTAGAACAAAGATTATTAGTAAACAATTATATTAAATAGCAACTAAGTAGACAAACAACAACAACAAAAATCTTATTTTGTATAAATAGACATAAAGTACACTTTAGAACAAGAAACAACAGCTGATTGTCACTATTTAATGCAGTCAGGTACAGGGAGCTGATTTGGCCCCCTTATAAATTGTACTATGATGATGATTATTGGTGTATTATTAAAACAATATGTTCTATAGATAATTTCAGTATTCATTATAAAATATATAAACTTTTTAAAAGTAAATAAAATGAAAAAATCAGCTTTTTAACCATTTTCAAATTTAATTCATATATAAAAAAATGAATTATATTATTGATCAAAATACAACAAAGTATTCTGCATTTGGTATAGGTCCAAAATGTTAATCCCTCATCTTTACTCATAAAACCTGGGATACTAGACCCCCTAGAATTCCATACTTCCAGTTGATGATTCAGCAAACATTTTTTGAGGATCTGGATTTCAACTGATTTGTCCAGATCTTTTACATAATAGAAACAAGCCATTTTAAAAACAAATAATAAATGTAAAATCTATTTAAAAATGGATACCTACAGAGTTTTACCATTTACACAGTTATGTTATAAATGTCAAATCAAGCAGCTAAACTGCAGAAAATTCTGACCCATAAATTTCCTTTCTGTATTATCAAAGCAATTTCGAAATAACTTTTTAAAAATGAGAAAAATATTTGCTTGTTAGAGAAGCATTTGTCAATTGGAATTAATTTTTTGGTTTACCTGAAGTCCCTAAAAGCCAATAGCATGGGTGGTGTAAAACACAACATAATGTTATCATCTGACAAATTAAAAAGTATCTGAATAGCTGACATCAACATTGAGATGTAAAAAAACATATTAGTCAACTGATCTCTCATGCATTTTGCAGCTTTTGATAATGTTTCACCCTCACTATCTGAATTAAGTTTATTATTCTGAAAATATTCACAATAACAGCTGCCCACAATTCTGGTAAAGTCTATCAATTCATTTGAGATGTTGAAGTTTTGGATGCCACCAATATTTGCCAAATATGACTTTTACATCAAATTTCATTGAGAGTCTCAGGTTGTAAACAAGTTGGCTACTTTGTCACGGTCACAACACCCAAGCATTTACAGAAAAACCATGCCCCTGACTTGCATTACAAGCTTGTATGTGGAGGCATGCATTGATTAATATTTCAGTAAGTGGGTATTTATTGAGTTTAAATATAGATAAACAATACTATCAAGTCAGTAAAGGATGATCTGGTGAAAATGTAGGCTGAAAAGCTCAATCAGGTAGAGGAGTTCTGTAGAATTCTTAAATGTATGTTAACACCAACCCATGTACTAGAGAATTTTGCTCCATTAAACTAATAAATTTTATTCAAATAAGTGGCATTGTTGGAATAATATTTCAGAGTAGCTCAAATAAAATGCAATTTTATATAAAAATGTAGCAATAATACATATACAAAATTATATAACAAAAGTGTCAATACATAGTGTACAAATTGTACAAATTAAAACTAGTCAAGCCATGTTTTTTCTATTTTAATTAAACACCTCAGGTAGCTATTAGTTATTTATGAAATTCTGACCAATATTGTTGTAAAAGAGTAATTGGTCTTGTTTCTATACCTGTCAGGTTTCAAAATAGAAATTGCTTATCATGGTTTGAATGACCAATTTTATTTTACAGTATTTAGTTCCACAAAGATTTTATGAAACACAACCAACAATGTACAACTGTCAGCAGTGATTTACATAAATTAAACTGGTGGGCATTTGTTTTGTGAATTTTCACAAAATTAATGTTTTCTATGCAAAAAGAATATTTTGATGTAACATCTTCCAAAGAAACAGTTTCAACTAAGTGGTTCACCTAGTCAGATGTCAACAGAACATTGTAAATTATAATAATTATAATTGAAATTTGGAATAAATTAATTAACTACATATATCAAATGGGGAGGAAAAGTGAAATTCACAACCATAAGGCACAATCAGTGTGTTTAAACTGCACTGTTTTTGCTCTCTGACAGCAGAATAAACAATAAACCATAACATTATGTCTAAATCTCTGTTGGCTGTTTAAAGCTGAATAATCAATTACTCCACAAAATTATCATCTACTTTGAAACTCACTGTAGATAGGCACGGGTCATAGATTAGTAAGAATAATAAAAGTATCATCTCCATTAGTTTTATGAAAAAATGTAAACATAGTCTAAATTATTCAATATTTTTTTTAAAAGTGACTATTTATGAAAATAGTTCTTAATTTATAAGAAAATGAAGTTAAAAGTTATAAATTTATAGAAAATGTTTACTCAACAAGTGCCATTTTGATAGCCATCTGTCAGCAGATTTAGATTGTACCTCGACGTTAGATAGCTTACTGAAAACTCTCAGCTACAGACAGAGCTAAGACACTGGACACAGAAATCAATATTCTCAAAAATCCATACCATATATGATACAATGAAGTTGTTATGATATATTTGGCAATTATGAACCACTATTACCAAATCATAATTACAGGAATAGTTTTTCGGTTTCAAAAATTAAACAAGAGTTATCTCTAGAGGAATTTAGTTAACTGATTCCAAATGTCATTCAAATCGGTTAAGGCGTTTTTAGCTATCTGAAAATAGTTGTTGGGGTGGTAGTAAGTACCCCCCTCCCCCGAAATCTATAAACCTAGCACCAGCAATATTATACATTAAATCTTTAGAGAAACTGTTTCAGCATTTTTAACTTACACAAATGAAAGAGACACCAATTTTTAGTCTAAGTGAAGCTCTCACTTAATTCTCCTCTATGGTATAAGTCATGTATCCTGTGCTCCCCTAGGATTTATTTTAGAAAATTGTCGTGTTATATTTGTACTTTAAATACAACAAAGCAGGCAGAACCATGATCTACTTTTTTAGTTTTACTTTGGGTTCCTTTTTGCTGACACAATAATTGTCTTTGATATAAAATCTCAGAGGTGAATCCTTCCACTCTTCTGCATAACCGATATTTATTCTGGGACAGCTAATAATTTGAGACTCTGGGACATCTTCAGCATCTTCTATCCATAAAGAGTTACACTTTGTCAGATCTACTTGATCAAAAAGAGACTTGTTTATACTTAGTGCCTCAGTTAGTTTTGAAGGTCCATTTGTAAGATCTTTTAAATGAAGATCTGACGAATTGGGCTGCCTCTTTTTGGTTCTCATCAATTTCATCGTGTCCATTCCTTGTACTGGTTCACCAGCTCTTAGTAACACAGCAGCTCCAGCACCTGCATAATATAGAGATGAAACTATAAATAGAAGTTGAGAACATTTGAGCCATAGAGTAATAATTGCTACTATCAAAATTAATAGAAAGGTGTGGATTTCTATTTTACTTCAACCAACTAGGAAGATTTCCAAAGACAACGTTGCAAAGCAAATTCATTCCACCTACTGTTTAGGTCTACATACAATTTTGATTTATTGTATCAAATTCTTTTGTGGAGATGTTTGGTATAAAAAACCTTCTAGGTCTGACCCCATTAGGTGACATGAAGACCCTCTGAAAAATATTTATTTTTTTGGTTCCAGGAAGGAAAACTAATAATAAAGCATTTTAAATCATTTAGAATTTTTTTCATCCAATTTTCTAATTCTGCTTTAGTTTTTTGATTGGGACATCATATTTACATAGACTATCACCTGCAATGTGTATGTATCATTTGGAAAAGTACAGTCTACAAGTTATTCTTACAAATTTAAAGTGAATCAAACAAATTTAACTTTATAGACCTTGTGTTGTTTTGAAGATACGTACCAGCCTGTAGGTTGTATGAAATCGAAGCAAATTTTTAGTGAACCATAACGAATTTTGTTTGTACTAATTCATTTGTATCTACTCATTAGCATAAACTGATAACGTTTCAGTTAATTTCTAACTTAAAACAAACTTATCTAATTTCTCGAAGGGCTGTTTGTTTAATATGAACCTCCTAAATTTGGAGATTGATTATCTTCTTTCCAGGTTCACTTGGAAACCTTGTTACATTTACTGAATTGTTTGTGCAAATTCGATGTCTATTTGCACATCGATCTGTTCAAGTGCTTACCTTTGCTGGATATGTTGATGCAATAATATGTGTGAATACTGTAGACATAGGCTGTGCCAGGGTCCAGAAACATGGCTTCATTTCGTGGGGTACGCTTGCCTTTGTAGGAATGTGCGGCTTTGTCGGCGAATCCGAGGTAGGCCTCTGTTTCCACTATTTTGGTCTGAAGGACTTCGCCTATAACAGGTAACAAGTCAGTTCTAAGAGGGGATGGGGGTTTCAGGGCTTCCTCTTTCTCTGGCCCTTTCAATTATTAGCATTTGCATGTATACAGTGGTCATTATAAGCTATACAACAAGGAAGTATTCAAACAATTAATTAGGGTACCTATTTTGCTAAATTTAATTGAAAACTGTCATTTTCCAAAAATTTCTGCATTATGCCTTTCAAAAAACCACTACCCCAGGTATGCCTTCTGAAATTTTGTTTCACTTTTCTTTTTGGAACCATGCCTGTGGAAGGTAGGTTAAACTAAAAGTGGAGATTCTATATTAAATTGCTAATCTATTAATCTAACCGAAAGCTTTTTGAAAGATCAAGTAATACTGCTATGGATGAGAGTGAATTTTAGTACCATTTGATAAAATAAAGTCAAATCATTTCCAGTTACATTTTTGCATCAAACCAAGCCAATATAAATTAGGTATCAGCACAGATTTCAAAATAATTTATTTGAATTTGTTGTAGGTATACATTTCAAAATTATCCATTGTCTCATCTTTAGTATGATCCATGGCAAAGAGATTGTACATTGAGGATACTTTCGGTAGTATACACATTATAGATTAAGTAAAATAAATAGTCTGCTTACAGGGATGAGTTTGGCCAATAAAAAAATCTGCGGAAATGTAACTATATTTTACCAATTTAATATTTAGCCAAAATCTGCTAAATTCCGCGAATCTGTGTAAAAAACTTATCCCTGCTAAAAGTTTGGAACACACATGGTTTACTGAGCCAGTTCCTCCCATGCCTGTTGGCACATGTACGCCATTCTCTTCAATCACCAGCCAGGATCTCCAGTTGGTCAACTGTATGACCCATGGCCAAATCATCCACCAAAACCCTTCGCCAAGTGCCTTTGGGTCTTCTTCTGTTCCAACTGGGATTTGGTAGTATTGAAGTATTCTCAGGATATGGTAAGTAAACTTTAACCTTCTTTCTGCAACAATCTCGCTCAGCTTTCTTGTGTTTGTGCACTGTCATATTTCATTGTTGCTGATGTGGTCTTGGTAAGATATCTTTAAAATTTTGCAAAGGCATTGTTGCTGTAAGACATCAAGTTGGATCACAATTAGCTTATTACTTCTCCATGTCTCATCTGCATAAATGGCAGTTGGGAAATTGATAAAGTCAAACTTTTAGAGTTGTTGAGATTTCTGTTGAATTCCATATTTTGTACATTCATTGGAAGACAGTCTTTGCTTTGCCAATCCTACATGAAATGTCTGCCATAATGTCATTTGTAACAGTGAAGACACTACTGAAGTAGGTAAATTAAGTAACACTTTTGTTCTGATATCCTCCAATATGAATAGAGTTAAGCATTCTATGCTGATGTTCAGGCCAACCTGTGCTGAGGTTGCTTCAAACTGCAATGTAGTTTGTTGGAGAATATTCCCATTCTCAGCCAGCAGAGCAATGTCATTTCTCAAATCAAGATCACCTAGGCAGTCCCTTTCCTTCCATCTAATGCCTGCATTAAGCAAACCTAATTAAATGGTAGCAGAAGACTGGGGTTGGTCCCTCCCCAGATTAGAGATAAGGTATTGAAAGTTTGTCTAATCAAACATGAGATCAATCTCATTCTTCTTTATATATTTATTTAGGTTTGCTACTTGTGTATTCTATACTCTGTTATTACTCTATTTATGTAACCTGTAAACTATAATAATTAATGTATATTTCCCTTTACACATAACTATATTAACTAGCTATGCCTGTATCTCATGTTTATGACATTATTCATTCCAAGTTCATTTACCATAATGTCATTCTGACTCATGCCCTCTCATATTATATCTCACATACCATTATGTACTGCTTTATGTCACGTCATAAGTTCTGTTCTAGTTCTAGTTCAATACTAATCGTTGTATTCTTTATTTCAGCCTCGTTTGGCATTTTGTGCTTATAAATAAACGATTTGTACAAAACTAGACTTTTCTACAATTAATGTATATAATGGCTAATGTACGATCAATTAGCTATGGATCAGGCTGAAGACAAGAAATGAATAATCTTGAAATGCCTGCCTACTATAAATTCAAATAAAATATTAAGAAAAATATCTTCAATTTTCTATTTTACCATATGCCAATAAAATATGATAATCCTTAATCAAGCAAATTGAAATAACTGCAACAATACATGCGTCTAATATTACCTGAGTCCAATTTTCGGATCAACATTTTACCCAATAATGCTTTGGCAAGGTCTGCACACTCTTTATTAAAAAATGATGTCCCAAGTCGGGTAGACAATTTGGTTGCCAGTACATCAGTAGTAGAAGGTTTGGTCGGCAGTATATCAGAGTTTTCAACCAGTTTCCTTTTAATTCCTCTATAAAAATGAAAAAAAGGGTTAGAAAGCACTCAATGTCTCATAAAAAATCAGTCTAGTTTTATTTGTAAAACTCTGTTAACATAAAACCTTGCACTAAATAAATCTTAAATATTACTAGTAGATAAAACAACAAGGTTTGTAAAAGAATTGATATATGAATAATCAAAATTCAAAATGTAGTGAAACAAGGTTTTGTATGAACCAATTTAGCTTTGTGAATAAGAAAAAATAAATAGTGTATTCTAATATTCTGGTAATTAGTACAAACATTCTCTAAACTGATATTTGTATAAAACTATGACTTTGCTAGATAGTTAAAACGGTGCTAGATACAATCCAAAGAATCCCAACATTTTACCACAAATACATCTAACAGGTCCACTTATTGTGACTATTGTGGAGTAGCAGTCAGCCATCACTTAGAAGTATTGTTGAGAGTTGTTCTACTAATCACAATACTCCAAAGTACAATTTGATACAATACATATCATTATGTCCAGTTATTGGTATGAGCAAAGAATGTGGCATCACCATTGTCACTATTATACATGGGTCACAAAATAGTTTATGATGTCACAAATTTATTAAGCTTATGAACTGAATTTACAACCTTTTAATGGTACTAACAGCAAAATAGTATTTGTGACCATTTTTCTACCATTGCATTGTTACAGTGGCAAGGTCATGTAATGGCCACCAGAAAAACAATTCAATCCTGAAGCCAAACATTAATATGCATCAAATACATCAAAATTTTATGTGTATAAATTCGGGATTTCTAAAAATGTTGATTTTTGTGACCCAAATGCAACTTGATTAAAAAGTATGCCACATGGAAGTACAAGTCTGCCATACTGGGAGTGAAAGTAATTATTTATCAAATGTAGAAAAGTTCATAATGAAATATTGATATAAAAAAATAAACCATAATATACTATATATTATTAGAACTTTAAATGATAGAGCTACTGTTTAGTACCACAGATTCCCAGTGCATATTCTACTAGAAATAGAATAATACTAAACAGGTCATGCAGTGACAAATATGAATTTTCTCAGCATAATAATCTATGATTACAGACTATGAATGAGATTTGATATGATAAGGATAAGTATAACATATTATAGAGAGTGACCCAAATCTATAAATCCCAAATATATTTAATTTTTTGATTTCTGGCCAGTAGATTATCATTTAATCTTCATTATACATTAAATTAACAGGATTACCATAAAGTAAAAATTCCAAAGGATATTTGACAAATCTATTAAATACACTGTTTTCTTTGGAGATACAATACAGATTTTGATCATTTAAATCTATGCTATTCTACTTGCCAAAAGGCTCAGAATACATAGATTTAAACTCAAATTCTAAGCATATATCAGTAGTATAGATATGTCGACATGAGAACCAGCACAAAAGTCAATTATGAGCACAACCCCAAAATCCCCAAAATCCACCAAATTCATCAATTACTCCATTTCCAAACACTCATTCTCCCAAATTCATCAATTACTCCATTTCCAAACACACCCTATTTTCCCTCTCATTTCCCCCTTCCCCCTCATTCTCCCCTTTTTTCCCATCTTTTGCTAATTTTTTGTTAAAGTTGTTAATTTTTA
>JAUYWI010072799.1:0-14153 GCA_034780595.1 Parotoplana pacifica | reverse complement strand
CATCTTTTGAAGATATTATTGAAATATAAAAATATCCATGGATATTTTTATATTTCAATAATATCTTCAAAAGATGAGAGTATTATTTATTTGATAGTGATGGTAGTAGAGTAGAGTAGAAAAAAGTATGAAGTAAAATAACAAAATAAAATTCTGCTCTTATTTATTTACATAAATTTACTTAGAAAACAAGAAAATGGTAATTTTAGAAAAAATAAGAAATATTACATGTTTTATAATTGGATCAATAAAAGAATTTATTTTTGCTAATTGTTTATCAATATTATTTAGAATTAGTAAGTATTATGAGATGAAATTGTAAGATCAGTTTAAAAATCGACCAATGTTGACCTCCAAATTAAGTATCTTTGTGATTTCCATTTATTTTAGTTACACGTTGGGCAACCGAGTTCTGCAGGTGAATTTCAAAACAACTTCTAAGATCAAGTCATTAAGTCCGCTAGCAACAACGCCCACAGGAATGTAGCAGTCATTTTCACTTTCGAAAGGCAACCTTTTTTTACTACACATTACCAAAAAATATTTTGTCATTGACTTTTATTAAGTTCTTTCCGCTGTAGGTAATGCACACCAAAATGATGGCTCAATCTTGTTTTGGTAAATAAATTTAACTTGTTATGTTATAAAAAATAATTTGTTCTCTTAAATGCATATTTTATACGTCTTAAAGTCGATTTTAAATAATATTTAGTGAAAATTTTATTTCAATACACACTTCTGAACATCTAAACCTCATTGGAATCCAAGTAGAAACTATTTTGTTCACATAGCCCAGTGATTCTCTGCAATGACACCAAACTGTTTTGTTTTTTTGGTGTGTATTAGGCCTAATTTAGTTGCTTTTGATCTTCTGTATACTGCTGAATAAACTTACCCAGCTATGCATTAAATTTGTCAGCCATACGTCATACTTCATAATTTTATGTGTTAAAGTACCTTATTAGTTTTACTTTTTCTTAATGTTTTGTGATAATGGTCATGCAGCGCCTTTGTATTCCTACTAGGAATACAATGAACGGGATACAGCTGCATGCAATAAAGGATTTTTTATTGTTTAACTGTGTTACATTGGTTTACTAATTTACATTCATTTTGTGTATTTATCTTATTATTATGTATTAATATAATTGATTATTGTTAATTACCAGTTTATGTTGTTCCATGGCAGATAACTAACTCATTTGTTTGAAACTCTTCTGTATTGGCTCTAGCTTCAAAAACCTATCTTGTTTTATTTCAATGTTATCTCTGTATTTATTTGAATGTCTACATCACCAATTGTAAAGATAGTCATGGTACTTGTTAACCATTTTTGATTACCTAATTTTTTTTAAAAGAAGCTTACGTACCAAAACATAATTCTGCAATGCATTTAACTGTTTTTCTATTATATCCTTCCAATTTCTATGAAGTTGGTCGACCTTGTATAAAAATACCTTTTATGAAACTATGACAATAAACACTTCAGTCTATTTTGATATACCTACTATTGCAAACTGCTGACAGAACTACTAGTACCTATATTTTTCTGTGTAAAACTATCTTTTTCCTAATTTTAGGTCATCTTGATGTTGTACATTTTCTTCACATATTTGTTCATGCTTTAATTAGAGAAAATATTTGTGAGTTTTGTTCTGTGATGCAAGACTTTATTCATAGTTATTATTCTAAATTTAGATTTTGCAACTTTCAATTCATAGGATTATGTACACAGAGTAATAATACTCTGTGATGATGTAGTTCTTAATAATGCGCCATAGAAATTAGTCATGTAATTCTAAATGGAATTGGGATATTTAGGTCTTTTGTTATTTGAATTTGAGAAAGTCCGCGATTTATTGGATTTCTTAAATATTAATGGTACACAGAATAGCTTTCTTTATAAAATAAACAGTCTTTCTTTGTTATGTAAATAGATGTAATATTATAGTGTAAAGGTACTTACATATTTTCAATTTGTTAGTTGTTTTTTAAATCAAAGTTCTTGTTTAATAACTTGACATCGAAGTTTATTTATATAATTAATATTAGTAATTTGTACTGTATTGAATATTTCAGTATCATTTGTAGGCTTTGCTTCTTATATTTATCTACCAGAACAACAGATTCAACAGCTTTTCCCGGTTTCTTTGTATCAGTGGTCAGCTTAATGTGTATTTATTTATACCTAGATGTCTGCTTGATGTATAATCGTTTAAGTTTTCTTGAAATCTCACAATAATTGTCTTGTACTTAGTCAGTTATTTGCTATTAAATGTATACTATAGGTATTACATATAATTATTTAATAACTTTACGGGGATTATGTTTTTAAACCAACATTGCGGGATTTGATTATATTAGCTTCAAGTGAATTATCTTTAAAATATCATAATTTCTGACATTATGAAATTGTTTATAATAAACCGTATTACTTTGAGTAGTACCAATTGTTATTTAATATACTTTTCCTGATAACAAAAAGCAACGACCCTTTGGGAATAAAAAAAAGATTTAAGATGTTAGTTAAAGCAAAACCTGTAATTAATATACACTGATATTAATATTTACTTATGTAAAGATTTAAGATATATTTGAGTGCTTAAAACTTAAATTTATTTGTATTTTTGCCAACTTATGCCACATTTTGCAATATCGATTTTTACAAGCCCTTTACTGAAAACAGATATTACATAACAATTATTATTAGTCATGTTTCAATGAGATAACTAAAATAGGTTTTGTCAAAATTTAAAAAGACATTTTCAACATTCTTTGAAGTTTTATATATTTCTATCGATATATTTTCAAACATATTATGTAATTTCTGATTTTTTCCATTTTTGATCTCAATACATACACACCCACACATACAATACAACACACATATACATACATACATAGGCCCTATTTTTGAGATGTTTTGTACTTATCTGTATAGTAAATTGTTCACCTTTTGTACCAATACTGCTAAACTAAACTTAATTTATTGTAAATTGTGATGTACTGCTGTGACAATTTTAGTCAATCTGACACTTAAATAGTTAAATTGTGTATAAAAATAACTGCAAAATCATTTTGTATGGAATAAATAAAGGAAGTTGGTTGAATCTTCAGTCTAAATAGTGAATTCAATGTTTGATTATATTTGTGTTATTTTAAGAAAATTCATTATGTATATCAATTTCATTTTTTGTTGTTGTTTGTTTATTCTCATTTTATTATTGTTTCATTGTTTGATCTTTTTTTAGTAACTAACTCATTTGCCTTATATACTTACTATAAATTTCCTACTTATCTTAATGTGAACAGATTTGCCTACCTGTCTAGTTCATGGTTATTGTTTTTGTTCATTTATATACTAACATTTCGGGTTTAAGACTAGGTTAAAAAGTTTTCAGAAAAATATTAATGTTTTAAATGCGTTTTCGTTTTTGTTTCTTTTTCAAAACAGATTGATAAAATGTTTAAACAAATTTATTTTCAAAAGTTATTATTTCAAGTTAGTATTTTGTTGTTGTTTCAGTATAGTACGGTTATTGTGTTTGACATTATGGTGTCAGTGATTTTGTGGGTAATGTTATATAATATTGTATATTTAACCAAATTTATATCTATTTGTTATAGTTTTATTATTTAAATGATTTTTGCTTATAGGCATACTTATGTTAAAGAATGTTTCACGGTATTTTAGATATTTTGATTTTTTTATTACAAAAAAATATTATGCAATTTTTTTCTTATATTGGTTATTTACATTATTTTAACTCTTTCGCCTTTGTTTCCACGTTATTATTTTGGTTTTGCTTATTTTTGAGTTTCGTTTTGTTAATATGCATTAATCTAAGGAAATTCAATTTAGAAATAAAAAAATCTAATAATTCAAAATTCTAGGGTTTAATACTTATAACGTGCCAGCTATATGATTTTTAAATGATCTTTCCTGATGTCATGTTGCTGAAATTTGAAGACTTAATTGTATTGTGTAGAAGTAAAACAACTAGAAATTACACACTTTATACAATTTAACTGATTGATTGCATTTAATAGATATACTGATCTATATATTGAGTTTTCTATATTTGAATTGATTTCTTCGATTGCGATAATGATGTTACCGGCCAAGAAACTTCAGCATTTGTATTTTAAAACTTTTTGCTATGGTGTTTTATCTTCCATATTTTTTCTATAAAAGTTTAATTGCACATTTTTTCTTAAATCTTATACGAACATTATTATTACAAGCAAAATATTTAGCGACTTTAGAGGTATTTTTAATCTACTGATTACTTTCATTGAGATCGCCATTTCTATTTATAGGTGTAACTGACGTCCAATTATGGTATCATATTTGATTTCGGCTATGCCTAAAATTATTTTACATACGTTTTTACACTTCTATATATACTTCTAAAGTTGATAGATATTGGTATCTTTGATGTTAATTTTTAGCAGGGGTGTTCGTAATACGATGACCAAATGTATTTGATAATGACATGTATTGATACTGTTTGAGACTTTCGCTTGTAAAATCATATTTTGCTATTATTGTGTAAATGTTCTGTATGCAGGTGGTGACAACATTGGCGAAAGATACAGTAAAAATATTTCCAAAGTATTTGTAACTCAAACTATATTATTATCAATATAATATATACATATATCTACACAATACTACACCATTATTTTCCTTGTTGTATAAATTTGGGGGAAATCGAATAGGTATACCAAAGATTTGATATAATTTTGAAAATATGCCAACTCGTTCAACCAAAATATAGCATAAATATTGCGGTTTCTTTAAAATTTCACCAAAAGAAAAGTACTGAGCAGATTTAATAATATTTCCATATACATTTTTACATGGACTGTTTGAATTATTTTCAAGAAAATTATTTAAATTTAAAAATATTGACATAAAACTTTTCATATTTACAATTTTTTTAATATGCGAACATCTTCAAGCTGCTTGAAAACGCTTTAACCAATGAATGAAATTTGGTATCAGTGTAGGAGCCCTAAATTAACTTCCTTATTGATTCTACCCAACAAATCGTACCTGTGTACCAAATAATCTTTCCGATACACGAGATATACCTAGGACTGAGCATCTATAACTGGACTTCACAATAAAAGATCATAAAAAGAAAAGTCATATAATTTAGTAATGTAACGAAAATATCTTAGGTATATGAAAAAAGTAAAGAAAAGTAGTAAATGTTCGCACGGGTAATAGAAACATTTGTAAACTTGGAAAGTTTCACATTAGGTCGCAAAAATGGACAATGTTGTAAAAGAAAAGCTGTCATAAAAATAAAGTCATGCGTCAAAGTGTAACAAAAGTCTGCCGATTGCATTTATCTAAAAGTTGATTATCATTTGTGAATGATTTTGTTCACTAGTTTATTTATGTAGTTATGAATTTTATAACTTTTGAATTCCTGGATTTGGTAATTGCAGTAAAACGTATAAAACTATTACGTAATTATGAATTGACTAATCAACCAATACAAAATAGTTTATTTTAAAATTCGTGAACTAAACAATTGGTGAATGATAATCAGATACAAATCGTTAGAATAAATACCCAAACATTTGAAAGAATGAATTTTATAAAGTTTCACTTTTGTGGCAATGCCAAACGTAGTTTGTTGCTTAGTTTCTTTTTGTTTTGTATCGGTCCTCGGATATTATTTACCATGGAAATATGACCATCGAGATGCCTCATGGCATCATCCTCATAATTCACCATGGCATTATCATCCTCAATATGATGCTGAATTTTATGAACCCGCTTATGGATCAACATATTATAACTTCAAGAAACAATCTGATCTTTCAGCAAAATATTTGTATTTTTTAATACAGTTTTTAAAACATCCTTTCCTATCTTCCACTTATCGTCCAGAAGAAAATTATGTTCATAATAATGACTATATTTATTCTTCAGATCAGTTTCCGGAATATTACGAACCTGAATATGAGAATAGTCATTTAACAGCAACATATGAACAACCTTATCAGCCGTATGCTTCTACTTATCCAGATCAATTTGAAATCGTAGAAGACTATAATGATATGCCACAGATGTATGAACAAATTCCGAATTCCTATTATTACAGACCTGCGTCGTATAAAGAGGAAACTCTGAATACAAATAATTACTATGAAAGTCTTCCTAGATTTTCAAAATACTTTTTTCAACCTAGACATCGTTTAGCATATCCCACGTACCATCACTATGATATTAATAACGCTGATACAAAATTTAATTTTGTCAAAGATTCCAAACATAATGAAGGCTATCAAATGAATAAGAAATTTCCACAAAATCAATACGACAGTAAAAGTGCAGATAACAATGTTGTCCCCCATCCACTAAAAGATTCTCGAAAAATTCCATTTGAAAAAGACAGGGATAACACTGGTAATGGAATACCTAACCAAGAGAAACCAAAAAATAGCTTCACTTCCAAGTCTAATTTAAATAAAACTAAGAATATATTTTCTTTATCGGAAAAAGTAAAAGACTTTTTAACTCGTTCAAAAATAGAAAAGAGTATTAACTCTAAAATACAACGATCTCCTTCTATTCATTTGGTTTCACCAGTATCAATGCATCCGTATAAAGTGGATAATAGACAACCATTTTATGAATTCGTCAATGAACCAATTGCTGACGACCAAGAGGAATCTCCTGAATCCATCAATCCAAGTATTTCTATACCATTACTAAGTCCGACGGATAAGCATTTGTCTAATTGAAATGTTTATTTTTTAATTAAATAATAATATGCACATTTTATTTTATTTTTTCTATAGAAATAAATGTTGCCTATATTTTTTAAAGAACATTTTTCTGTTTTATCACAGTTTTATGTGGTTTAACTGCATGGAAAATGTAAATGAAAGTTATGTATTCAATATAAGATCAAATATGCTTCATAATAGATCCTTAAGAATTGCATTAAAAAAACCTTTCCACAGAATTTGTTATAAAGTCGGCTAAAAAGAACATCATAGAAATTGTATCTACATAGATCAATTTCAACTCTTTTTGGTATTGATCTAAATTATTTTTTTGTTTAAACCTTGTATACTGTTTATTAAGTATCCATTTACTTATATTATAAGTAACTTCACAAAGGTCATTTCGTTTAAACGAAAGTGGATGCTACTTTTCCCGAGTTGCGAGATAAAATTAAACCTATCATAATAGTCAACTATAAATAACTTAAAATGAATTCATACTTCACATGTATCGATTAAGCTGAAAGTTAAAAAAAAATTTTATAAACCGATAAGACGTGCAAGCCAATGGCCGATGACATCATCAAGACTAAAATAAAAATCTCTAATTTTTTTAAATAAATTTAACTTTTTGTGCAAAACAAAACGATAATTTGGCCAAAATCTATTAAATGGCTCTAAAATTTAAATGAAGCACACTCGCTTGCTCAAATTTGTTGTTTAGAATTAGGAAAGCATTAGCAACCAATGGGTGCCTTTTCGTGGTTAGGTACTGTATGTGGGCCAAAACACTGCCAAAGGTCCATAAAAATGGATCTTTTTAATGTGAATTTTATCAATTACCGAAATCACTGAAAATGATTTAATATTAGTTTCTAGATCATTTTTAGCCGTTTTGGAATGATTTCAATCACTCAAATTGAATTTTAGACTAACGTGTTCATTCCCCAAATAGACCTCAATTTCTGTCAATAGATAAAGCTGTGGATTTTTTGCTTGGCATACTCTAAGAATAGATGTGCCATATATGAAGATATCGTAATGAACTATCTACAGTTTATTAAGAAATTGAATTTTTCCAATCTAAATATACTGATAGGTACCTATTAGGTTTATATGGTCACTTTTTGATAAAAAAAAACTTTATTTGAATCAAATTTTTTTTTTTTTTCAGAGCGCTGTCATGTGACCTTGCTCAGATCTAAAACATCTTTATACAAAAAAAACCAGGAGGATTTGGTAGACTTAATACAAATTTCATGCAAATCGTTTGAGTCGATTTTGAACCATCTGTGATAAACCATAACCCCCCTTTCACCCAGGGCAACAACGAGAAATTTACAAAACAAAGTTTCAAGATTCTTAACAGACTCGTCAAACTAATTCTTATTTGCTAATAGCAATTGGCCATTAGTTCCACAAAACTTAGTTTAACGAGTTTTGAGGATTTCAGGACTTTATTAAATCAAACCATTTATTCCGACTCGAGTGATGAGCATCGATACTTCAGCAGAGGTACCAAATTTTATTAAAATCGATCAAATAGTTTAGAAGATATAATATGCAATGTTTTATTTTAAAGAAAACCATTACAAACTGAATAAATTATGAATTTGCATATTAGTGGGTGGGATTTTCTATTATGTATCCCTGATTAATTGTATCTTCAATACATACTTTTGTACAACTTATATCAATTTCATTTAAAATTCTAAATTGTTTAAAAATTCTCTTGTATTTGCCAGATAAGAAATGACTCGTAAGTGAAATGATTTGTATATCATGTCAGCGGATGGTTTGATAAATTTGTCAAACGATAGAAATTGAAATGCTCAACTTTGACAGCATTTTATGGAAATTACGGCTTGCGGGCTGTGGTGTAAGATGCATTCAAATGAAGAATCCTATCTGACTGTTAACTGTGTCTTGTATTACGGACGTCGTTCTCAAGGCCCCAAATACCAATTTCTATATTTAATTCAATCTGCATATATTTATCCTCGAATCCTATACATACATATAGTCCAATATAGTCAAGCGCTAATATTCGAATTGTTTTATATTCTCACATGGAAAATCTTCCAATCCAGCGAGAAATTAATTCCCAAGTTGGTTTCAATGGAAATGTAATGCTAGTAAAAACTTATTTCTAATATTGAAATCTGCATACACATTTTTCTAAAATATCATTCATTTTAAATAGTCTTTTTATAATACTACCCAATATGAAGGTATAGATATTCAGCTAATGTAAATAAACATACCTATCCAGAATTTAATTTTTTCGATACTAAGGTGATATATTTCCTAAAAAGTTTCTTCCTTTATAATCCATCATAGTTAAAGAAGCAAATAGTGTTTTCTCAAGACTTTAAATTATTCTAGTTTAATATAATTTTTTAAGTTATAAAATTATTTATATTCCAGTAGGTAAACTCTGTTTACAAATGAATATGAGATAGATTTTATAATTATTTTGCCAAATTTAATTTGGAATCAAAGAAAATCTCTCATTGACTCTTTTTTATTAAATGAAACTTGTGACCTATAGATGATATACTTACATATATTAGATGATGTACTTTAATTTTATTGCTTATTAAATACAGATTGTCGATATAAATTAGTCAATTTAAAAATTACAGAATGCTTCTAAAAAAATTCAGAAAATAATTATATAGATTTCACAAATTCGAGATGTATACTTTATTTATTATAGGTAAATAAGGCTCCAGTTTTCTTAATCTAAGTTTTACATCTTTCAAAACTTCTATTTAGTGCATGATTTCTATCTAGCTATCATTATTGGCAGAAGTTCTAGTTTTGGTCGATTCCCAGGTAATAGAATAATTCATTAGAGGACTAGCTTCTTGAACGTGTGGTAAGTCTTTTTCTAGATTTTTATGTCAATTGTTCCTTATTACATAATAATATGATTTATCTAAATCATGTCTACATGGACTACCTATACTATGTACACTCAGTGGCGATGAAAACATGTGTAGTATTCAAGGACAAAGCTTGATTTCACTTTGTTGGTGGTAATCAAAACAAGAACATAAAGTTCAGCTTTGTTTTTTATCTTGGCGACCGCGACACCAAATAACACAGATTAGCCACTAGCACAGACAGCCAGCCTATATCCTTGCTATTACGCACCAAGTTGAGAAAAGCGGACAAGGAATGCGGACAAAGTTGGCTTTGTTACCTTCTCCGATGTCCTTGTCTCTCTCTGTTTATAATTTTGTTCAATTTATAGTTAGTTAAAACTTACATATTAATGGTGTATGCTTCTCTATCTAATCGTTTTGCCTATATTTAATTGTGTTCTTTATAATTCAATTAATTTAACTTTGCATTTTAAACGTTAGACGTGGATTATATCCGAAACATGTAATTTTGTGACAACTACATATTCTTTTTGGAACTACATACGAGAATAATAATACATAATAAGAATGGATTTTATAACAAAAAATACAAAAAAGTAAGTTGAAAATTATAAATAAATAATATATTTTGGTCTCCCACAAAAAAACAAAGCCTTGAATATTTTATTATTATTATTTAAACTTTTTTTGAGTACCGATATGATAGTTATTAATATTAAAAAAAAGAGTAGGTAATACTGACAGGTTTTTCTTAGGTAGTGTTAATTTTATGTACGAAGTAGGATAGTCACATGTTTTACACCAAAAGATTCGCAACTAAATGTAGTACCTAAAAAACAAATTTGTGAAAATTAGTTGAACCGATTTTCAATAAGTTCCCGAAACTGGACTGTTACTCGTAAAACCAAATGTGCTGCAAGGTTATTAAGTAAATAGGTATCGATGTCTATAATAAAACTCTAATATTTTTTTTAAACTGAAAGGACTTTATTAAAAGATATATTTTTTTGTTTTGTTTTCATGGTGTCATAACTATTTTATGATTTTTGAATAAACTTTCCAAACATATTTTTAGAGGACTAGTGTTACTAATAGTAGTGAATGAATATATGCATTACTTTTCAATTTTAACGAGTTAAAAATATAGCGATACTGTGTTTCTTCAACTCGTAGTCGAAATAGAATCAAGTTAAAGATAGGCACAGCCGCGGTTAGTATTCGATTCTACCTATTCTTAATTTCGGTAGGAAGTAGGCGTATCTATAATACTTGCATTTGTATATTGATACCAAAGCACTTAAAAACGTCATCCATTTCTAGATGAAATAGAAGCTAAAATGTGAAGTGTCAGAGCTTGATTCCCAGACAAACAAACAAATAGCAGCATACACATGCAACCTTCTTTTAGTATACCATAAGACAATAATGTCCTGTGAGTGGGTATCTGAAAATAAAAACATGTTATATTTTTTCGTTAGTAAATAACTCGAATTGAGTATAGCCTCAAAAAAGTATTTTGAAACAGTTACGTAGCCTCAACTATTACAGTAATATCTCTTTTTGTGAATG
Source organism: Parotoplana pacifica (assembly GCA_034780595.1). Taxonomy (NCBI): domain Eukaryota; kingdom Metazoa; phylum Platyhelminthes; order Proseriata; family Otoplanidae; genus Parotoplana; species Parotoplana pacifica. Next base: position 2,943 of record JAUYWI010072799.1, on the reverse strand, counting down.
GACCAGATATATCTGCAAATTTATATTTCTATAGGATGTACAGCCTGACTGTTACAACCACAAAAAATAAAGTTTGACAACATGTAAAAAGATATGTAGATCTATCTATCTTGTTCTTTGTTTTGGGGCAGGTCCGTGTCTATGGATTCCACACTATTCACGTGCCAATTTCTTAGGATCTGAATATGACACTCTTACAAGATCCGTTAACATGTTTTTCCTAGAAATCTGCCTTCAATGTCTTTCCGATACGTGACCTATCCACTTGGTAATTATATTTAGCAGGTTTGTTCTTTCATTGATATCCGTTAAGACTTCTTAATTTGTCTTCTTGTCTTACCATGAGATTTTCTTCTCCATATCCACATTTAAAAGCTTCGATTTTCTTCTTATCGCTTTTATGTAGTGTCCACGTCTCGGAACCGTATAGAAGTATGCTCCAGATAAGTATATTCACTATTTTCTTCTTTGTTTCTACTTTCAGACTCTTGGTTAGAAGTTCGCTTCATTTTGTAAATTCTGTCTTTGCCATTGCTATTCTACATAGTTCGAATTTCTTTTTGACATCTTACGTCTAATATAATTATTTCTCCCAAATACATGTTGGCCATTCAATGTATTGTTGACTGGGTCGTTTCCCATTCTTGATATTCTCATTACATTTGTCTTCTTTACCTTGCACCTCACATTGGAATTTTAGCATTATCGTTTAGTTTATTTATGAGTTGTTGTAGTCCCTGTTCAGTGTCTGTTATTGTCCCTTGATCATCCACTAATCTTACTTTTTGTATTAACTCGCCATCTATCTTATTGTTCTCATTGACGTTGTCCAAATGCTTCATTCATCATGTGTTCTGTATAGATTGAGAATAGTACGTCATTTTCCATTTTTACGTCTGCTGTTTGATTGATGTAGAAGTGTTGAATGAGTCTTCAGTATTTCCAGTCAATTGCTATTCTTTTGACAATTTTCCAATTCACTTTGTCATATGCATTTTCTAAGTCAATGAAGCACACATAATATAGATCGTTATCGTGTTCTATGATTGTTCGTATTGTTCTTATGGCTTCCTTGGTACCACATCCACTTCTAAATCTAAAGTGTGTTTTTCCTATATAATTGTTGGCTTTTGTCTCCCATCGCTGTCTTGTTGTGGAGATCTTCAATGTATTCTTTCCATCAATTTCTAATTTCACTTTCATTTGTGAGTAACTTTCCTTCTTTGTTTTGAATAATGTATCCATAGACAAGATTCTACTCAGTGAAACTATTTTACGTAATTACAAAATCCTTGCTACAGTCGGTCGGCCTATACCTAAAACCAAAAAATAAATCTGAAATCATCAAATCCAAACATTTCTGGGCACTAAAGTTACTAAAAAATAACAAAAAATATAATAAATTAGAGCCATAGCTCAAAAGATTTGAACAAATTAATAATTAAACTATCACAAACCGGGAATTAAAAAATAAACGATGATGGCTGGTATGTAATCATCAATGAAATGGATGTCCACAGGGCTCTGTCCAAACTTAAATCCAGTAGACCCAATGACATTCCTGCTTAATTATATCATTTGGCTGCCGACATTATCTACCTGCTCCAGCAGAATGGAAGATCAGTAAAATCACCCCTATCCCTAAGATGTCAAATCCTTCTATCAGTGATTGTAGACCAATCTCTTTATTAGACACTTGTTCTACAAATAAAATTTTGACAGACTCTAACTAGACCAGATTAACACATACTTAACCGACAATTACGGAATCTTTCAATACGGCTTTCGACGAAATTCTTCAACAACATGTGCTCTTATCTACATATATTCACCACACGGTCACTAATCTTTTAAACAACCCAAAATATATCATCGCTTTTGAGCTCAATAAAGCTTTCGACGGAGTACCTCACTCCTTATTAATAGATTCTTTGCTGCAAACCAACATTCCACGCAGACTAATATTGCTAATTAAGATCTCAATACGTGAAAATATCCGGATTCAGAAGTCAACTACTTGAAGCTACTGCAAGCATCCCTCAAGGCGGATGTTTTAGTCCCGCTTTGTTCTACGTTTACGCTAGAAACCTAAAAATTGAAGATGAAAACACAATTCTTATCAAATACGCAGGCGATTCGACTGCTACTATACCACACAACAGTCAATGAACCTCTGGAAGCTGTTGAAGCCATTTATCCAGTTCTGGTGATGCCATTAGTAAGTTGTACTACATCCGTTGGCATTCGTTTTCATTCGCACACCAAAGGTGTTCTTAGGATTTGCACCAACTAGAGCCACGGAGGCCAACCCGATCACGGAGGAACACGACTTCTTAGAGAATGACAACCGAAATGAATCCCAAATGTTCGCTCCTCTGTACCAACTAGAGTCCAATCTCTTAGCTAACTGATCCATGTTGATATCCATATCATATTTTATAAAATATTTCATTCCAAGATATATTTTTTATTTCTATGTGTGTCTTTTGGTCTGCGAGAAATGCATACTGATTTTGTATTTTTTTAAATTTTATGTGAACACATGATTACCTTTCCTACGAATAGCAATTTGTATATTGCTCATACAAACCCTTCAGAACCTTTCAAAAATTTTGATTTTTGGCGAGTTCAATGTGATCCATTTAATGTGATAGAGATTCATGATTAACTGTACTATTTAAATTAATATAAAAAATTGGTCATCTTCAAAAGCTAAAATGTTATCATACTTTTAACAGCATTTCATAAGTAATAAACTCAATTTCATTGATTTGTGAAAAATCAATGAGTTAGTTAAAATCGGCATTATTATTATCATAAACCTAGACGAAATACTCCTGAGCAGGCACTTTAGGTTACTTAGTGGGAGATGGTTCCGAAAGTCTCAGGGACTAGACAACCCACCTCCGACCCGCCTGACAAGTGGTTAAGGTGTCCCCATGG
>JAUYWI010072788.1:0-14153 GCA_034780595.1 Parotoplana pacifica | reverse complement strand
TCTGGGACACTAAGTCATGGTCGAAAGACTGGAAGCAATATATGTTCCCCTCTACAAAAAAGGAACACTGAGGAATGTGCAAACTACAGGACAATTGCACTTATATCTCACTACAGTTAAATTCTTCTGAAAGTTATTTACCACCGAATGGAAATCCACATTGACAGAGAGATCCTCCGTGAGCAAGCATGATTTCGAACAGGTAGAGGAACACGTGATTATATCTGCAACATCAGAAAAATAATGGAGAAATCTCGGCAGAAGAAGAAGGCTTTTTATAGGTTTTCTATGTTTGAAGCAAATAATTAAAATTTAAGAATTTCTATTATCGATTTTTGTGTAGAAATACGAAATATTATAGTTATTGATTAATATTGTATAAATTTGAAATGTCTTATGAATCTGTTTGATAATTGAATATATACCTACTGTTTTAATAAAAACGACAGCAAAGCTTTCTATTGCGTCGATCATGATCTGCTTTGGGGAATACATTATAAGATTAGCAAATTTTGAGGTAACAGAAGAAGGAATTCTAATTGGAGGAGTCAGAATCAACAACCTGAGGTACGCCGACGATACGTGGCTGTTGTCCGAAGCTAGAACAGGCCTTGAAATTTTGTTGAACGATGTCAAAGGAGAGAACAGGCGAACAATGTGGACTATATTTTAATCTAAATAAAACAAAAATCTTGACATTGGAAGATGATGATAGAGAGTTCAAAATTGATGGAGAAGTTGTGGAAAAGGTAGACGAGATGATATTTCTTGGATTCAAACTTACAAAGGACTCCAAATCAGAATCAGAAATAAGGCGCTGGCTTACGATGGGGAGATCCGGATTGGTAAAATTATAAAAAGTTTGGAAAGATAAAAACATCAAAAAGACAACAAAGAAACTCCTAGTTAGAAACCTAATCTTCCCCCATTGTCTGCTATGGTAGCGAATCGTGGACAATGGCGAAAACGGATGGGAAAAGAATTGATGCTTTCGAACTTTGGGTATGGCGCAAAATCCTCAGAATTACTTGGATAGAGAAAAGAACTAACAAAAGTATCTTTGAGGAAATTCAGACCAACATCTCTCTTGAGGGTCAAATGCTAAAGAACAGGCTTAGTTACTTTGACAACATAATCTGCTGAGATGATAACAATTTAGAAAAGACGATTATGCTGAAATAACTGAAGGAACTCAGCGACGTGCAGGCCACAGATTCCGAGGATGGACGGCATCAGAAGACACCGACACGAGCTTGATTGTTCTAGTTAGGAAGGCGCAAGACAGAACGGGATAGAGGAGCTTTGTTCAGGAGCCGAAAACGACTCGATGGAACTTAATGAATGAATGGAATGACTCTATTTGATTTAAAATAGCTTAGTATTTAGATTCTAGGTCATTTCTAGTGATTTTGGAGTGATTTTTTGGCCTAAAATTGAATTTCAGAAAATTTGTCTTTTAATATATCGGTTGGGTATGTTATCAAAATCAGTGGATCTTAATATCTGACTTTGGATAATGTTATGACTTTTTTACTTGCCATACTTATAACATACCATATAAAGATTATGTAGATGTGTTAAATATAAAGACATTTCAATAAATTATTCATATTTTATTAGGAAATTAAATTTCCATTTTTCATATCTAAATAAATACAAAATAGGATTAATATAAACAATTTTTGACACAAAAGTTTAATAATTGTTTTTGAGAAATTTTTAACGACGTTGTTCACAGTTTTTAGCAATTTCTACTACACAATCTGCAGTAATTTATAGTAAATTGATTCGTGGCTCATGTGTAATTTAAAAAAATATAGTTTTTGCTCTCAGGTTGTAGCCTGACCAAAAAATAGACATTTTCAAAAAATCCAGAATATATATTAATCCTTCGTTTATTAGGAAGGGTCCATTAGACCACATCGGTTCTAAAATTATTATGGCGTTTTTAAATATACGCTGTAAGACTAATGTTTTTATGAGAATTAATATTTATATGTTTGGCAAGTTTTCTAACAATTTCAGACGCATCCAAAATTTGTGTCCACACAGCATTCTTTTTGTCAAAAATAGGTATAAATTTTTCATTAAAAACTAACTAAATGTTCAGTCTAATTGCCAGCACTTAACTATCATAAGTATTACATAGATCAACTTTTCATTTGGAAATCTATCATTTCTTGTTATTTAATTTTATTCTTGGAATTTTTTTAATTTCATAAATTTCTTTATTCTTGGAATTTCCTTTCCTGGAATAAATAATTTTGTTGCTATCTACTTCAACTCTATGAACATTGCATGACAATAACTAATATGGCCGCCTTTAATTAAGCCTAGTCCTATGTTGAGCAACAGCACTTGTACCTGTAATTGACAGAAGAGCCGAAAGTTATTGGTGGGAAGGTCAGCGACCCTGATTCTGGCCTCTGTACTTCGGTGAAGATGGCAATGGAAAACCACTTTACACAACTTTTTAAGAAAACCACTAATGATGGCTAACACGAATGACAAATCAACATTATGGTGCTGAAAGATGAGCCCTCAGTTCAGAAGGCACCCAAAATTATACTGGTGAAGAGCAAAAAAGGCGGAATAATAGTAGCGGCCAAAATGGAATTTACAGATCAAAGTCATGTTGCTGCCAACGAAACCCAATTTTTGACAAATCGGAATTTGGAACTTGGAATGTTAGAAGTCTAAACCAGGGCAGGTTCCAAGTTTCATAAACAATGAGTCGTTTTCGAGCAATTTTGAAAAAAATACCAATACCTTTGAGCAAAGTCGATGGACCAGTACGATAAATAAGACAGTACAAGATACACTTCTGAGTCTTTAAGCAAGCCAGAAAAATGGGATGGGGACCAAACAGAGATAAATCTCTGAAGAGAGATGATTTTTGATTTTATAAAGACTCTTACTCTTGATCCATCAAAATCCATGCGATATCTCGAAAATAAAGAACTCAGAAGATAAGAAACGAATGAAACCCATACCTAAGAAACATTCACAGAAGGTCTGCTTTAAGGAGGCATCCTTTTACATACAAAAAAATAAATGCCAAGGTATTGAACTCAAATGAAATTTTTTGGATTGTCCGCTACATGGGATCTTCTCTCCTACTGATGGACCCCACTACACCAGGTTCACAAGGGGTTAAAGAGTTTCAGAAAAGGGCTTGGTTTGGAGGAGGATGCGTTGTGTAGGAAGTATCAGAAAGAGGATAAGGCTCAGGTGCGAATCTGGATGGCATAGGATGTTAGAGTGGAGGGTTGGTGAGAGGGGTGGCTGATGGGGAATACTAAAAGGATCCTAAAGTACCTTAACTGGTTCTTCCAACCAGGGCCTTACCCTCGTCGTCCATTAGGATAACCAATGATGAGCCACTACATCCGTTTAGACTCTGCGAATGACTACAGAAATTGTTAGCTATTTCAATTTATTCTAATATACATGTTGGGATCTTAAAATAGACTTTTCAAATTCTACATTAACCAACACATTGCATTCAATAAATCTCAAACAACGACTAGAAAAAAATATATGTACGAAAATGATGTTTAATTAAAAATGGTTAGGATGTAAAATGTTCCTCTCAACCTAACAAAAATTTGAACAACTTTTTTTCCGACAAAGAAAACTGTCATAAACGACATCTAACTGGCTCGTTGACGTCTTATCATAAAGAAGCTGACATGTTATCTCTTAGCTAAATAGTGTCTGTTACAATCAAATTTGCCAAAAATTGAAGAGAACTCAAATATCTTTTTCAATACAAGTTGACAGATTGGCTGGTAAAGATTGATGTTATTGTTTCAGGCGATAACAATTGTTTTTTAAATTTTATGAACTAAAATATCAGTTTCATTAAAACAGTTTAGTATTTATTTAAAAAAATGATTTAAGGTACATGCTAAGAATACCTACTTTTTATTCAAAAAAAGACTCAGAAAATAATTGAAATTTTAATAAACTTTAACTATACGAAACTGAAGAGACAGTGAATAAAGAAGGAAGCAATGACATGTGTCGAATTCAATCAAATTCTTTGTCAGTCGATATTCCAATTTTATTTAGTAATTACAAAGTTTCTAACCGAAGTGGCTGTAGCTACAAAGTGTTTTGCATAATAATACGTCGTTTTATTTAACTAGCCATACACTTATTTATAAAGCAAAGAAATCTAAAAATACCGATCCTCTAAAAATTACTTACCTATTTCTTGTAAATGTTTTCGAAAATTACAAATAAAATTGACTTGACACTATACAAAGACAGTAAGCTAAGTTGATAGTTAGCCTATAAACACCTTATAGAAACATATAAAAATATTTACCAACTATAGAATTACCTGACATACAATACTTATTAAGTATAGAGGTTACAATAAACTAGGTTTCCTAAAAAGACTATTGTCACCTCAAAATTTGCACCTTCTCATTAACTAAGCACAGTTTTAAAATTATTTATAAATTATATAGGGATGCAAAATAAAATTCATTCATTTTTATCAAAAGAAAAAGATTGAGTTTGAGAAAAGTATAGGTATTACCTACTATTGATGATGTAATTTTCATCAAAATTATTTCTTACATCTGTCAAATTCGTGTACTTTTTTTTACTGGACACCCTTAAACGTCTTTGAGGTTAACATTTTAGTATTTTTTCCCATTTTGGTCCAACTTTGATTTATTCAGAGGACTTTCGTCAGGGACCTAAATAAGGTCAACACTTCTGCAATTGAATTCACTTTGGATTTTTTTCTCTGAAAAAAAGTGCTGATCTTATATTAAGGTCCCTAAAATTTGATATGGATTAAACATATCAAATTTCATTCCAGCCGGTTAAATTGCTTTTAAGCTGTTTACGATTTTAGTTAGGGCGTTATCAGTCTCCCTCCAAGGATCACTAATAGTGTCCTTGATGTATCCCAAGAAAACATAATTAGGCGTTAATGCAGATTGCTAATTAAAAGGTACATATGCATATTTACTAGAAAAATATAAAGGCGCTGTTATAGATTATCATGATAAGGTACACATGCATCTCTACTAGAAAAATATAAAGGCGCTGTCATATAATGTCATGATAAGGGAAAGGTATATTATTGGATTTGTTTTGAATTATGCATATAACAATTTACTCGAATAAAATTCATGAAAATCGGCATGACAGTTCATCAAAAATGTATAAATGAGTAGACTGCATGAGTTGAACCGCATCTAGTTTCTCTTTAAATATACAAGATAACATTTTATCTACTATTCATTGTTTTGTTCAATGCTATGTTGTTTCTTCTAATTTTTGCTTTCCGTCAAAGATGATTATTTCTTTTGCTAATGTGTATCTAATACAATATTATCATTTCATTTTTGACGGGAAGCAAATGTAAATGACAGAAAGACTGACACTCTGTGATTGTCCTGTCGTTTTCTCGAAACAAATATCAACGAATGCCTTGTTACTAGGAAATAGAGAAATAGAAATATACATATAATGCGTACAAACATTATTTAGATATACAAATGACAATATGATATTATAAATATAATTTATTTATATAAAGAACCAATAACAGATGAATCCATCTTTATTGCGATATTTTTTAATCAGTATTCTACTAAATTGATATTCTCAAAATAATCATTCGTTTCATGAGAGTAGACCTAGGTATATGACTGAAGATTATTTTTATTCATTTCATTAACAAAATTGTACTTTTGTATTTAGATTTTCAAAGAAGTGCTAAACAATGAATTCTGTGGTTCATTCTGCTGACCAGTCCTCAGTTGAAACTTCGATCAGTGACATTGTGTCCTTAGCTCCGCTTGATTTGTCAGTATCAAATGGCATTGCTAAACCAATAAAATCTATGGATGCTCTGTGTGAACTCGTTAATCTAGAAAGCCGCCTTCTGGCAAATTATACATCTGAGAAGAGCTACTCAAATGAACTTCAAAAGGTAGCCAGTGGTCCACCATTTCAAACATCAAATGTTGATTATAAATCACCATTAATAACGGCTGCATCTGAATTAGTTCAATTTTCTCCTAGTGTTTCTACTTCTGTGACTAATGATATTCTATCTCTCTATCAACATTTGCCATTTAACTTATTTAAGGAATCTCTTGGACAATCATGTATCAATAATTTGGCAAGTCATCCGGCCTTTTTTTTAAATAACACCAAAAACCATTTGGTAAATATCAATCCGACTGCTCAGAAAGAATGTTTTTTATTATCTTCTAAACTTCATTACAATTCTAACTGGTTGCCTGGATCTGTTTGTCAAAATAAATCACCAGAGTCATTGGGCATTTCCATGAGGGGAAACCAGAAATACAGTGCATTTTACCAGCGACCTTTGTCAACACTACCACATTCAAAACGACCATTCTCAACACCAATTAACCACAAATATTATTCAAAAAAGCCACTTAATCTATCATCAGTTAATGGCAGATATAAATTTAAGAATGATAAAATTCATTCCAGGAAAACAAATTCAGATCTCTTAACTGTTAGAGAAACAACTTTTCAATGCTCTTGCGGTGAAAATTTCGAAAATCTTTACATTTTTACGTTACATTTAAAAGACAGTAATCACGCGCCAGCTCAAAATAAACCAGAACGTGATATCCCAAAATTGGTTCGGGGACAGGACATGTGGATTAATAGTGAGGTTGAACAAACCAAAGAAATTCTAAGGTGCATTCAGTGCCATAAATCATTCAGAACACTTCCGGATCTTACCATGCATATGATAAAAACAAATCATTACTCTGAAATTGTTTACAGTGACACTGGCCGTTGTGTTTTATTGAATGATAACGATTCAAATTATTCGGTTGCCTCTTCTCCTAAGGAAAAAAAAGCCAGCAAACGTCGTCATCTTGAAAGTGACAGTGACATAAAAATGTCGTGTTCCATGTTATTAACAAACAAACCTTTGCAAAATGAAACAAAGTTAAAATTAAATCTAGAATCACAAAATGAAAACATTAACCGTGAATGTATAATTCCACTGAAAAAGATTAAAAATGACGAATTTGTGCCAACGTCAATATCCGATTCTGAAACAGCCCAGTTATTATTGAAAAATATTACAAACCCGTTGCCTTCCAATAAAGTTCTCGATGGTAACCCTAAGGCTTTAAAATCAGTGATTACTGAAATTGAAGATTTTGTTGAAAAGAAAATGCCAAAATCCCTGATAGAAAAATTAAAATTAAAATCAATGGACTCACATATGTCTGATTTTTCTAATAGACCAATAAAAGAAAAGATTGAACACAAATCATTGGCTCAATCTGCTTATATTGCACCAAATCGTAACAATGAGTTATTAATTTCTGATAATAATCCATTGTCTTCATTAGAACATTTTGTTTCTGCGTCACAAAGCTGCAATCCATCTTCTTCATCAGTGTTTACTTTCTGTGAACGAAATGGCTCATCTAATTCCGTGTCTCCTTCCATTTTATCGCCAATAAAGATGACTAACAATGAGGATGCGTCTTCAAATGATAAAACCCCTGTTCGTCTTGATACTCTTCTACCACTCTGTAGTACATATTATCCATGGATTACTTCAGATTGGAAATCTAACATCGAAACAAATCAACTAACGCCTTCCTTTGCAAGTTATTTACAAATGTTTGCATTAGTGAATTCACAGCTGCAAATGTTAAATGATCAGACAAATAAAGAAAGGTTTAAAACTGAAAACAATGAATCTCTGGCAAAAGTTTCCAACAAAACTGATGTTTTTCCTGTTGTAGTAGCATCGAAAAAATCGCCCAGTCGTGTTGCAAAACCTGTCTTCTCTGATCTAATAATCAAAAGGACCAAATGTCGATTTTGTTCTAAACCGTTTGCAAACAAAGGTCAAGTGCGTTTACATATAAGCAAAAATAAATGTCCTTCGTTAATAGCCTCCTCTCTTCCATGGTCAATTTCTAACAGATTTTAAGATTATGACCTTTTTCATAATTTTAGTTCCAAGGTTTGACCTACTTAAATAATAAATATCAGTTTGAAGGCGTTACGATTAGAATGTATCAAATGAAGTCGAATCATATTTAATCTATAAACGACGACATACATAAGTGTTAGATTGCATTGATAACAATATTGATTTAATATTATAATTCCTATATTATAATCAATTAATGCATATACCTAGCCGTCTTGATGGTTTGGTATGTACAGGGTGTTAGAAAAATCTTTGGCGGTAAACAGCTAAAGTTTATTCACTCTTCCAGAAGACCTGCCTCATATATGTAGACTATAGGCTAGATTTGGAGAAGAGCCATCTATGTATGAGGTAGATCTGTCGAGGGAGCAGATTTGGGGCAGGCCTAATGGGATAAGCCTTTGGATGGTAAATAAATTTTAACTGCTTACCGACAAAGACTTTTTAACACCATGTATTGTTAATCTCAGGTGCACCAGGGATGTACGAAGAGTATTTTACTGCTATTTTACTACTATGTTACTTTGGATGAATAACATTCGTTTGTTGTTAGTTTTCCTGGTTTCGGAAATAACATACAAAAAATAAAAATAAAACAAGAACATACAAAACAAAAGATAACATTAGCGGTGATTGTGTCACACCGTATGAAGGTTTTATTTGTACACTTGATAGTTTGTTCATTTTTATCACACCCACATGTATCCTGCAGAAGAGAGAGATTTGAATGGGGATACTAACGTGCACCGCACTGCTCTCAAAAATATCTGATCAGGTGCCACTGGTTTCCTTAAGTCTTTGCAAAGAAATATTTTTCTGTTGTTTTTTTTGTAATAATTAAACATATATTATAAGAATCGTTTCCTATGAGAACATTACTATCAAAGTATACAATCAGCAGCCTGCAATGTTTTGTTACTTTTTGCTTTTAGCCCTATTAAAAAGAAAACTTGGCTAAATAAGAATGTCAAAATATGTATATTTTTGTAGATAACTTTCATTCTTTTATAATTATTTTTACGGAATGTTTGCTTTTTTACTGAAAATTATATTTAGAATAATCAAAAGTACGTGGATGGATCAATATTCCTGGATTTTGGATGTCAAAAGACGCTGCTAGAAAATTCATCAATACTTTTACACTTTATGGTTTAAACTGGTTTAGAGTACATTTGATATATCTAACAAGTTTAATAAACCATAAAGTATAAAATTATTGATGAATATGAAAATATTCTTTTGACATTCTATTCATTAAAAATCCACGAACTTTCTGATCCACCATCTTAGACCTGTTTTTTGTGCATCAGGGACTTGACTTAAGCCGCTTCATATAAAATTGTGATATAATTGTTCTTGTAGTAAAAATTAATTAATTGTACCAATTTGTATACCTTTAAGTATAAAAGTATTTATCAGATCTATCAAATACAATCTTTATTAACCACCGATTTAGTTTTTTTATATTATAATAAATTGGCTAGAAAAGCGCTAAAATGGTTATTAGCTCCAAAACAAATTCCAAAAATTCTTAAAATAAGTGAAATTAAATGTTGTTAACTATGATATTTAAATTGGTATGGCCCTAAATAGATTTTACTTAGTAACTAGGTAGGTATTTCAAAACTTGAATTAAATTATTTTTTAAAGATATTAGAGCAAACAAAGTCGAAATATACACAATTGAAAAAAAAACAAAGATTTAATTAGCTTAGGTATGAATAATATACTTTGTTAGCTGTAAAAGCTTTAAAATATAATTTAATTCATGTACTGAAATACCTAATTATTTAATAAAATCTACTTTGAGCAATACCAACCTAAATAACATAGCTACCTATCTGCGTTTTATTTCAAGAATTTTTGGGAGAGCAAACCATCTTTGGGGCCATTTTGGCCAATCTTATTTCATTTATGTTTGTTTAATTCAGATATTTTAACTAAATAGATAACTTTTAGTAGAAAATCTATTTTTATAACATTAGAAAGCAATTCATATTTTTTTCTATAAAAATATTTTGCACGATAAATTAACAAAACCTGGAAATATATTTGTCAATTTTATAACTTTAAAATGGTGTATCTCATGAACCATACACCATAGTAACCTAACTGTTGTTGCAAACAGCATCTAATTTTATTCTCTCTCATTATGCTAAATTTCAGTTTAACCAGTGAACTTTCGTTTTATACTACTAACACATATTACTCGTTTCTAGGCGGTTGCTAGAGTGTATCAACAAAACTAAAACTGATTGTAATAATCCCTCAGACACTTAATAATATACATATGTGCAAAATTTCATTGAAATCAGTTAAAGGTTACGGACCATTTTCGGTGCTGAAGAAATAAATTTCACCATTTATAGTTCGAAAACCACTGAACCGATTTCTATTCAATTTACACATGCTGTTAACAATGCACTGATCAAATTTGGTTAACTTGCACAAGCTGTGGATGCCCAAAGTTTACCCCATTTCAGAAGTCCTATTAATATTCTGGCAAAGCTAGCTAGCTCAGAGCGAACGGCCTCTTGACATAGGCCTAGATAGGGCATTCCAGATAGCTACAATGACCTCAAACTTGCCAAATTTTAGAAATGTTTCCTTAATCTTACTGAATTCAAATTTTCACCTGTAATAGAAAATATGGCAACAAATTGCTTAGAACATTTTCAAAGGTACCTACAGGCTTTATCACGAACATTTCAATCTACCAAAACTTTTTAAAAGTATAACAAAATTTAAAGGGTCAACAAATAATATTAAATTCCTATTATAGCAACTCAGATAAAGTGACCAGTTTGACAGATAAATAATTTTTTTCTTAAAATTTCCATAAATCGTAATTTTTAGATAGGTATTTTCTTAGCAAAAAAAATCTCAATTCTGATAAAGTTGCACATTGGTAACAAAAAACGGAGTATTTATCTGTATCTGCAACATATCCAAAATAATCAATTTTCTCAATACTTGGTTTCAGGATCACTTTTTTCTAAAAGTATATTTTGTTCCAGTACTTGTAAAGCCGTCAGTTTAAAAATTAAAATATTTTTTTTGTTTAAAATTCCTAAATGGGACTGATACTGTAATATTTTACAATTCAAGGTTGATCCTTATTTCTATTTTATGTAATCTCTATTTAATTATTTTATTAAATACATTTAAAATAAAATATTAATTTGTGTTTGAATTGACTGGAAATTATGGCCCACTCTGTATATTGCAAACACTCCACTGTTGAAGATATAGTCCGGGTTTTTGAAATATTGAATTCCATGACTAGGGTGCAATCTGAGAGCCAAACAACAATCGGTAAGCTTCATTTAATTAATTACACAAAAACTAACAAAGCAGTTTTTTAATTAACAAAATATTTTTTAATAGATCTGTGTCAAATTTCATTAAACAATATTGCTCCTAAAATAGTTATGAGAATATTTCTGTCAAAAATGGAAAATTTTTGTATTTAGTAGGAAACTATTGAAATATTTGTTCTTTGTTTGATATGTAAGGGCCTTATTAAAACCTGGAATCCGGGTCTACACGATCACAGCTAATATTTTTTTAAATAATAAGATAATTTCTCATTTAATAGAACAATTTACAAAGAAATATTAAACAAGATACATATGTAATTTAGTCAAAAATATTAAAAATACACTTAAAATATAGTCAAAGTTCGTAATTTTTTTATCACAAAGTTTAATTACTTAACCAAATCATTATTCAAGCCCACATGTATGTGTTAAACAAATCTCCATGGCATATTTCGGACGGTTTCTAGGGACGCTAATATGGTACACCAACAAGGATTTTTCACAAATTTATCTAATCAAAACTATATATCTTAGACTACTTAATGTATGTATACATATATATGATTAATAAAAAACAATAATAAAATTGATTATTACTAAAAAAATAATGATCAAGTACCGTGATTAAATTTTATATAAACATTCTGATAAATATTCACATTGAAATTGAAAATAATGTGAAAAAATATTTATCTGTGCAAACCAATCTCTTATTTCAATATAAACTCATACAGCAATGAACCAACAAAATTTACTCATGATAATTGTATGAATTCCTATTAAAATAAGAGATTGGTTTACATATATTACCACAAGCCCGGAAAGTATGGCTTTGTGGTGATACTCAAACAACTTTTGTTTGCAAATTTTGAACTTTATACTGAAAAGGACGATAGAGGACCTTAGATAGGCCAAGCTAGTAGAGTAGTTCAGCAAATCTGGTTTCTCCATTTGTTTCGCCCCCCCCTCCATGTATTGCTTAATTCAGAGCAAATGGTATTTGGCACTAGTGATTTCAAATTCAACAATGAAATAACTTTGGTTTCGTATTTTCTAAAAAAAAGCCAAAATGTAACTGCGCTCTTGATTGAACAAACACGCATCTGAACGTGCACCTTGACCGCTGAGACAAGAAGCTACACAAAACCAAAGGGGCAGTCGACACAGCTGACAAGCTAATTCAGAATTATTCATGCCAGCGTAAATCTTGCAGGTAACCAGTGATATTTTTTCAGAACATTCTAGATAGTGCAGTGTACAATTCATTTATGATCTACCTCACTGTGTATCCTGATTATCAGTGGGGAAAATCTCATCATCGTCGATTATTCGTTGAAGCATTTGCATTTGACAGGATCGCATTGCTGCTCGTCATCCTATCGAATAAACTAAATGCTCCTCCCATAGTAATAAAAGGTCAAGTGCAAAACCAAATACGAAAACAATCCATGATACAGACCGAACAACGGTTGAGAAATGTTCATGTTGTGGAACATCAATTTGTAGGGATCGCAGTCGCAAATATTATAAAACTCTCCCATTTTGATTTAATTTTTATTTTGTGTTTTACATCTATACGTTCAGATAGAATTCATTACTATGTTCGATTGTGTAGTTATGTAATATCATTGTACTAATTAGATGTTGTTTGTTATTGTAATGATAAAAGATTAATATTTGGAATTTCTACCGCGTCCAGTAGAATTTTGCTAATCCGGGTTTTATTAATTTGTAATCCGGTATGTCCGGATTCTGGGTTTTAATAGGGACCAGTACCAAGCAAAAAAGTCATGGCTTTTTCCAGAGTCAGAAATTGAGGTCCAATAATTTTGGGTCAGACCGAGCTGACGCATTAAAAAATGAATTTTTCTCATTCAATTTTAAAGTATGAAATCATTCGTAAGCCACTAAAAAGAGCTAAAAGCTATATTAATGTCAATTAAAGTAATTTACATAAGAAGTTTACTTGCCCTAGTATGGTGGGCCTTACAGACCAGCAACTATAAAAGTGAAATGTATACCTTATTTCTAATGTATTCCTCATTTGAGCAAGATAGAATGTTTGAGCCATTTAGGTAATTTTGGACAATATTTTTTATGATATTGTATTATTGAGTCCCTACACACCAAATTTGAACTAAATCGTATTTAACTTTTGAGCCTAATGACGTCATCTACACCTAGCTCGCACACTTGTTTTTTCAACAACAAAAAAATCGGTCGATAAATTGTTCTAAAGTTCAGCCCAATCGAACCATGGTATGTATCCACCACATTGTCGTTTTTGAGCGGGTTCGATGACTATGAGGAACTAAGCTATTGGCACTCTCAGGAGGTTAAAACAAAAAGTCAATAATGATTCTGCTCTTCAAGAAAATATTTTATTTAAGACTTAATACTTTTTTTTCAAAATACATTTATAACAAATTGGAGATACTAGAGTAGTGTATAGTCTATATTTTGCATTTTATTGAATATAGAGAAAACAATAGATACATTTGTTTCATTACAGAAAATCCTAAATAGTTCATTTTATTAAAATAATAACTTGGAAGACACTCAAAATAAAATTGAGTGAAAAATTCGAAAATGCCTATAAAAAAGGTTGCTGCACATAGTTTTTATGTCTTATATAACTGAAACTTTACCCATCAGTTTATCCGCACTAGAATTACACACAAAACGTAGTAGGTAGTCTAAGAGCCAATAAGAGTTTAATAATAAAATCGCGCACAAAAGGTTTGTTATGCTTAATGTACAGATCCATTGAGTAGATACTAAGAATGCCGATTCTTGAGCACCCCCGCGGGGTTTTATGGTCCATGGGGTCACTTAAAGTGGTCACTCAATACATTTTCCTA
>JAUYWI010072777.1:0-14154 GCA_034780595.1 Parotoplana pacifica | reverse complement strand
CAACAGATAACATGGAAAGACATGAAGACAAATCAAGAAGTACTCCAACAAATCAAAGAAAAACGAAGCATGTTGGATACAATAATCAGAAGAAAGAAGAATTGGATTGGACATATAATCCGAGAAGAAGGAATGGTCAAAGCAATTCTGGAAGGTCGTTTTCTAGGGAAACGTGGAAGAGGAAAACCAAGGGGATGTTAGAAGAATTCATACCAAACACCTATAGAGAATTAAAGGAACGGGCAGCTAACCGAGAAGGATGGAGAAAGTAGATGTCATAGAATTGAACCTGCCTAATAACTGTTTCGGCAGAACACTATATACATACATAGATATATGATTGCATATAATTTTCAGTTATTTTATTCACTTATTTTTAAATTTCAGCTGAACTTCTGAATGAGCTGACTACCAAGCAGACATCAAGTTTTAGCATTTACTGAACTTGAACAATGTTGTGCATCCTACCAGCTATTGACAGGTATAGCCATGCGAGGAAGATACTGGAAAATATTTCACACTGACTAAACATTGTATAGTCTAATGTTGCATATAGAGACAGACAATCAAGTTTCGAAAATGATGACTATATTATTTTGTTTTTATTTGTTTATTTATTTATTAATTTTATTTCGTTTTATTTTTTATTTTCTTTGTTGATATATTAATTTTAATCAATATTCCATCTTCTTTGTTTTCTTGACTAATCAACTTGATTGTGTTAATTCATTGTCATTGTTTTGAATAATTTATCAGAAGATATCAAACATTCAATTTATTTATGTATTTATTCGAATTTCTAATTCTGTTACTTCAGTTTGCCAATGTGGAATGTACAGAATATAATAGATGAAAATGCATCGTTTGCTACATAACTTACATACGAACCTCTACTATGCTTTATAAACAAATAGTTGATTTTTAAATCTCCAGAACATCTTTTGATTAATTTCTTTTTAACAGCAAAAATATTACATAAACCCAATTATACAGGGTGTGTTAAAAGTAACGCAAAATTTCTGTAGTATTTGAATAATTTGTTTAAGTTTCAGTTGCAGACATATTGAATTCTCTTCCAATATGCCTCGCTGTATCACTGCAATTATTGACTTATAAAATGTTGAACAGCTTTAGCTAGTCGGTTCACCATGATTTGACAAATAACTGCATGCATTTGCATTACCCTGTATATTCAAAATCACTATTTCCATGGGACGTATGCATATATTTTTGTTTTTAAATTATAGCTTTTAGTTTATTATTCTTCAAATATAGATTTTCGATTGCTTGCCATAAAATTATCAATTCGTTTTGTACCTTCGTAAGTTCTTTTAATGTAGCTAACTACCAATGTTGTATTTCTTACAAAGATATTGCTGTCGTATGTAGGGCATCTGAATTCCCATTTGCCCTATAATTTATTGTTTAAGCCTAAAATTCAAATATACCTCGTTCCTTCAGCCCAATCTATTACTATCGAAATAAATAAAAACTATTGATGTGTCAGATGGACCAAATTAAATTTAATCTTATTTGGAAAATATAGTATTTCCCTGTTTATCCAGCAATTCATTATTTTACATTTCTTATTCTGACGACAAGCAATTATTATCTAAACTATGTAGATACATTACCTCTTATCATTAAATAATAATAAGAAACTGCTATTATTGTTACCCTCAATCAACATACTACTCCATTTATTTAGAAGTAGTCTATTCAAATTACCGATAAAAATGGTTGTATACTATATTTTTTGCTAGGGGTTTTCGTTCTTTATACATTTTATTGCAATCAAAGTCTGTTTGACACTTCAATACATTTTTTGACTTTCTAAATGTTTGTGATATATTACTAATCTTCATTTGTATTATGTAAAGGCTAAAGATTGCTCGCATATCAACCATTCTAAAATGTACATATTTTATGTAACTAGACCTCTAATCTCTTTTTATAGAGTGTCGTAACCAGTTTTATTCGCAATTCTGTTAACATTCAAGTGAAGTGTACTGGATGTATTTCTAAATATTGTTCATAAGTTTTGTGTTGTTTAAATGATACTTATATTTAAAAGAGACAATTATAGGAAAATTTACAATGTGTTTTACATTTGGATGAAATTTAGTTGTACAAGAGAAAATGTGATTGTACCCAGGCCCAGATATGTACTTAATTCACCTTCTTGTCGATAATCACGAAATGTAGTTTTCACTTTTACTGTATTTTTACATTTTCCACAGCCGTCCATTATATCCTAATAATTATAACGAAATTGTTCAAATATCACTGATTCACCAGCTAGATTTAAAAATCACGCCGCATGCTAAAGAAATCACCCATTCACTAAAATAAAGTGTAAACATCTAAATTAGTTTAATTTAACATAATTTATTTTCTTATAAGTTTATTGTAAGACGTCTTTCCAGTCAAAATATTACTATTTGCCTTATTTAAAATAGAGCCTTATTTGTTCAGGAATTATTTACTAATTGGATCGAAAAGCTTAATTCACTCAAATGTACTAAAATATATCACATTTTCAGAAAGAAATGTATGATATTCTTTAAAAACTGTAATAAGTGCATTTTCTTATATAAGGTTTTCTCTAATTATGTAGTCACAGGTATGGATCTTTTTCTGTTGCTGGCTATTGGATCTCCTCTTCATTCAGTCTCAATGCTTTTATTTCGTAGCGGTTGAGTCTCCTATTCTCTTTCTTGGTCTACCTTTCTCAATATCTGGCAAAGAGTAAAGAATTATAAAGAACTCACATTAAAAATAGTGTATTATTTTTGTGATTGGCAATTGTATTTTTAGATACAAATAAAACTTTTATTAATTTAAAAAAATAACAGTAAAACTATGTTTAGACTAAATTATTGAACCTTATGTATCCTCCTATTTTTCCAATTGCTCATCTGTTACTCTATGTCATAAAGGAGAATCCAAGCAGATCTTCATTTGTGCAAAAACAATTTGTTAAAATGTATTTTGTATAAGATAACATAAATGGTTATTCAAAGTGGATTTACGAACATGTATCTTGCCATTTTACATGAAAATATCCCCTAGTTTGTCTACAATATCAATTTCATGATTATGAGAAAATAGACCGACCTATTTTATATATCTATCTATTCAATCAATACCGATTAGAAATGTTCTCATCATTTTTAGGGATCTGAAAAACAATTAACTCAACAATAATTTGTAAATTCAATTATGACAAACCACAGAGTATTTATTAGGACCGGTCGCATTCATAAAAAATGATTTTCGACCCAACAAAAGAAATTTGATTGGGTTTATCTTCGAAATAAAACAGTTTGTTTGAAATTTACGGTCTACAACAAACTAACGGTAACTACCAGTTTACATCGTGGTAATTAGATATTTTGTGTTGAGGTGATTGTAACATGATTCTCCTCCTAGTCTATATTGTATTGTATATGGTTGCTTTTTATAAAACTTGTTCTTTATTATGTGCTGTGCGGATTCCAAGCTCAAATTCTTTGTTAAATAAATAAGCTATGTACTTTTAAGCGTTTATCTTATCCGTTGACATTTGTTCTGGGATGCCAAAAGTCATTAAATAAAGGAAAATTGTATATTTTGCAAGAAATGCTACCTTTGGTTTCAAATTCCCTAACATATTTTTAATAACATAATTTTTTATTCCGAGATCCCAGATCCTTTTAATCAGTCAACAATTTTTTAAAGTTGGTCTATGACAAAGAGTGAGTGTTACATGTCAAAAATTTGTCATAATGTGTCATTCTTATCTTGTAATCTACTCATTAATTCAATTGCCCTATAATTTACAGTATTGTTGATGCGATAAATATTTAAAATATCTGACGTCGTTCTCCGTTAACGGTAGATAGCTTTTTCATAAAATAAATTATGTTATTTTTATTAAAATTGGTTTAAATCCAATATACTACTTACATAAGTAATATAAATACTTATAATTACATAATTATCTTGATGAAAAAAACATTTCCAGTGAACCTAGGATGACACCAAATATTTTAAAAGCTTATCACATTAACAGAAAGCAATATCTTAACTTATGGGGTAATTGGAAAAACGAATAGATTAGGAGATAGGAATGATACATTATGATACTTGATATGTAATAAAAATGCTTATTGTCATGTTCGTGTGACTTAAGCTTTCCCATCATAAACCAACTTAAAAAGCATAAAAGTATTGGGGTCCGATGAATTGATTAAAGGGGTCTAGGCTGCCGGACTATTTAATCAGAAACTAGTTGCATGCTGAATTATTTGCTAAAACATCAATTTCAAAATAACAGAACTCTTTATTATACAATTCCAATAATTCATAAAATATGTATTAGATAAGAAACATTAAAGGAATATAATGATGTAAACGCTATAAGTAAATTGTTAATGTAATGAACTTCAATCTTATTTCAGTGAAGCTTTTCATATTGTACACAATTTAAACTACAAATTATTTTCTTGAATATCATAGATTTTAGAAGATATAACAAAATTAGGTATAATAATGATAATAAATAAGGGATGACATTTAATTGTAAAATTAAGATTGCTAATAAATACTCTTAAGAAACGTCATGATTACAACTGATTGCATCTTACTACAACTTTGTTTTGAATGCAAAACAAAACCTAGACCAAATTGGTGCCTCAGTTGATAGTTTTAAATAAAAAACTCTTCAAACAGGTCATCTTTGTTCATTCTATTGATTATAACTTTCTTTGTAATTCTTCCAAAGTTGGTGATGGACTCAATGGTTTAGGTGAAATTTCTGAAATTTTGAAACTTCGATTGCGTCCAGTGATACTGTTTTCCTAGAAAACAAAAATATCTAAAGTCTCATTTTAATCAAAACTTATTATTATTGAGTATCTAAAGTAAGTTGCACTATTTTATACAAAATATGTTATGAAATCAATGAATGTATACCAGATCTAATAACATGTTTTTTTTCACAAAAAAAAGAAAAATTTCCCTAAATAAGATTTTTTTATATCGTTCAAATCTTTCATAATATTAAACTATAGACAAATAGAAATAGGCGTACTCGGCGAAGATATATCGGATTATTGAATTTGGATCTCAGTTCAGCGACTGTTGGGCTCGATTTGTTGTCAGATCCACATGATGTCCTTAAAGCGGCAACTTGCTGTTCGATATCTTCAAGCTTTTGGAGAAAAATAAAAATTGAAATGACTTAGGTATGCAATCAAAGTGAAATATCCATAAATAGTGAAAGTAAATTTTTATCAAATTATTGCAGATAAAAATGGAAATGTGAGCAGATAAAAGAACCAATTCCAATTTAAAATTAAAATTTTGCACAAACAATTGACCTATATAGGCACCAGCTAACTACTCTCAACATAAACTAACTTCTTGGTCCTTTTTATCCACAGTTTTTAGTGTTCGAACAACCTCCTTTTCTAATTTTGACCAGTCATCAGCTTTACTATTGAATTGTATAAGGTCTGCCAATGTATGCACCTGTTCTTGAATTGATGCATTTCCAGCAGCCATTTCATAGATCTAAAGACAAAGAGAGTGGTAATAAAACTAATCATAGAGAATGGTAATAAAACTAACCATAGAGAGTGGTAATGAAACTAACCATAGAGAGTGATAATAAAACTAACCATAGAGAGTGGTAATAAAACTAATCATAGAGAATGGTAATAAAAATAACCATAGAGAGTGGTAATGAAACTAACCATAGAGTGGTAATGAAACTTACCATAGAGTGGTAATGAAACTAACCATAGAGTGATAATGAAACTAACCATAGAGAGTGGTAATGAAACTAATCATAGAGAGTGGTAATAAAACTAACAATAGAGAGTGGTAAAAAACTAACCATAGAGAGTGGAATAAAGCAAACCATAGAGAGTGGTAATAAAACCAACTGTTTACTCGTAGCTTAAGTAACGGGTTACACCCAAAAAAGTAGTAAATATAAAAAAGGTACTAAATGTCGTATTGAGAAATTCGTTTACAATGGTCATATTGAAAAAATCGAAATGAAAATGTGGCATATTTAAAAGATTGTACACAAAAAAAATCGTATGAATTTATCGTACTCAAAAAAATGTAAATGAAAAATCGTATTTAATTGATCATAATGAAATTGCCGTGATTATATAATCGTCTACTTGAAAAGTCGGTTAAATATTTGTATTGAATATAAATACGACTAAGTAATCAATACACTTATTGAAAATAACGATTATTTTCATACGACAAATTAATTACGATTTTTTTTAAACATTATATAAATACATTACGACTGTTTCATTACGATTAAATTAATGATACGACCTTTTCAATACGACAAAAAAAACAGTTTTACTTGTTGGAGTTTACGAATTATTGCTATGAACACTAAAATATCTCTACACTTGAGAATATATAAAATAACCGCGTCGCATTTCTGAGAAAATATTTCAAAATTTAGTAGTTTAGGAAATATTTGTCGGCCACTTTAGAATAGTGTTTTTTTTTCATTGTATTTGATGGCTGTTTTTTATAAACGGAGCCCATAAATTAAAGAGTAAGAAAGAGAAGAAGATGAATAATATTTTGATTGTTAGCTCAGAATGTTGAAATTAAAGAATAAGTAAATTTGGAAATTCAGGAAACAAAATAATCTTTGTATACATAATTACATGCATAATATATACTATTACTTAATTAATAGTACATAGCAATTTATATTATGTACATTGCTTTATATAGCGATTAGACTACATAATAGTCAATATATAATTTAGAATGAAACTTTATGCTATTTTAAAGAATAAATAAAACCTCACCTTCTCCTCAATATTAGCTGTCCTTTTATTCGGCGTCTGAGGTTCAGGTCTTTGTCTGCGTCTCATTTGTACCATCGGAGAATCGGCCAGGGTGACCGGTTTCATTTCCTCCACTTTGTATTCCTCACGAGGAGATGCATCGCTAGGATATGAAGACCGAGGCGGTACAAGATCAGCAGGAAAGAAATATTTTGGTTCATTTCGCTTTGACAAACGTTTAATTTCCTTGGCGGTGTTGTTGGTTTCTTCGTCAGTGAGCAAAATTGGAGAGACGACGCCTTTAGTTGAAGCTGTTCTTCGTTTTGAACTTGTTATAAAATACAAGCCAAATAAATTTAAATGTTCAAAATTTGTTGTTTTGTTTAAACTTTCATATAACCATAGTTACTTATTATAATAAAAATAGATAAGAGTAAAGAAGTAATATTTTTTTAAAGTTTTACTATGCTAAGATTAATTATATCCTTGACGACATTTCAATATTTTTATTAAAAGAAGAATGTAGGTAGGGTACTCACTTTGGAGAGATGGTTTCTCTAACAATAACCGTAGCACCACGTGGACCAGCATTGCTATTTACCATCACTGGGTCAGGTCCAGTGCTACTTCCACTTGACAGTTCGTCAGTTTCCCCCTCGGTTGTTGTCCGATCTCCACTGAGCAACCGATGGCATTTCGGGCGTGGCGTTATATCGAACGATGTCTGTGGCAAAGCCATGTTCGTTGGAACTCCGTGTGGATGTGGAGAATCTTCATTGGATGTGTAGGAAGGATTCTGACGTCGCAAACTTGAATCAAACTGAAACGTCGAAAGGATTGCGGCATTGGAGGTTTGTCGTAGACCATAGGTAGTTTCACTGTACTAAATTATATAATAGATCAAATAAAACACATAAACAAAAATTCTTGGTTGGATTTAACACAAAAAATAAAATTTGCAAAAATGCTCTTCTCCGGCAAAGAAAAATGAGCTCTCAAAATAGAAGCCACAAGCTTATTGCTTATTACATTCTGGGAGTCAATCTCAAGTAGCATCCACTAGTAGGTTCTCAGCATGGATTGAGCTTATGGATTCTATGTATGGAGATAATTTTTCTTTGCAGCAGAAGCGCATGTTACTCCTTAGGTAAATTATTTTAGAATATCAGAATGCGAATCGGATTTTATCATACACAAGAATTATACGAAAGTATATCTCTAAAGGTCCAAAAAATTTAAGTTTCAATTAACAATTATATTTAAATTATATAGCAGCTTATGGATTATTTTATTTATTAATCGTAAAAAAATCTATACCTGATTCAACTTTGATGCCCAAAAGATTTCCAGTTTATGCAAAATCTATCTATACATATGTATCTTGTTCTATGGATTCCACTTTCTCCACTGTTCCCTATTTCGTGCCAATTCTTTAAGATTTGAATATGGCACTTACAAGATCCATTCACATGTTTTGCTTGGTTGTCTTAGCTTTTTTACTGTTTTCAGTAGGTTATCTCTACTCAATATGTGACCATTGATATCCGCTAAGACTTCTTAATTTGTATTCTGGTCTTGCATAAGAATTTTTGCATTCTTCTCCATATCTACATTTCAAATGCTTCGATCATCTTCTTATCGCTAGCATGTAGCGTCCACGTATCAGAACAGATTAAATAAAAACCACTGTTTAACTAAAGAAGATAACTAGTAATTAAAAGATCTGGATATCCAAATGTAGAATAAAATCTTTACTGTAGCAAACATTAAAAATTAAAAATTAAAAAATAATATTTGTCAAGCCTTCGACAGTACTAACATCAGAGAAATGAATGTAATCCAATCAAAAGTTGTGTAAAAATATAAATATGGCTTCAACATAAAAACAACATCCCTTCAAGATCAAATCAAAACTATGCAATCATGTGCTCCTTGTTCTACACCCAAGCTGAAACATGATAAGATGAGCAGTCAAGCTCGATGAATGAAAGTACCATCTAGTATATCCAAAATACAATCCGGTCAGAATTGAAAAATATAAAACAGTTAAAATGCAAAACAATAACAAGAAATATGGTGCGGGACTTAGGACCCTCGGCGGTGAGTTTTAACCAGTTTTATGTGTACACAACCGTCACCCTTCCCATAATCAAGTTATTATTCAAAATGTAAAAGGCTAAATAAGCACTAGTAGAATTAAAAGGCATATCACTGACTGTGAGGATGAATAAAGCTTTCGGGTGAGACACTGTTGGGAAGAATTTGATAAAGGGAATATTTCAACTAGAACTGAAAGATGCCCGTATGATTTTCTCCATCATTTTGTTGATATGATTGATCTCTTCAATGAGGCGAAGTCGATGTTTGGCAACCACTCAAAACTGTGCTACGTAACCTTAAACTTTGTTCCGATAATCTGCTGTCCGATAAAGTTGTTTTGAATAAGATCCTGTGGCTGTGAGGACCCATTTTGGCTGGAATACTGCCCATCTGGATCTGAGAGAATGTTTCCTCAAATCATAGTCCTGTGCGTTGAGTAAGTAAGTCATTTTTTAAATGCTTAAAACATCAACAAAGGTCAATTGGATGAATGAATGAGTAACATTTGAGTTTTAAGAGTTTGGATTTTAACTTAGTGACAATCTTTTAAGATTGAACTGAACTGTTCTTGCTGTAGCCTTTAAAATGAAGTATCCTCACTGTGATGTTGAGAATGAAGTGTTATCTTTTTAACCTTGAAAATGAACAGTACCTAATCTTTTTTGCTTAGATTGATCAAAGAGAGGGACAGCGTTGTTGGTCAGACGCCACTCCATCTGGCCATCAGAGAACAGCACGTTGAGATTGTTGTGCTTCTTCTGGAAACAAACAAGTTGACAATCAGGGCAATGCCGTGTTTCACATGATGTATCCGTCAAACATTGGTCGATCATCACACTCCAATGAATGCGTCAGAAGTAAGTTTGCCGTTTGCGAGTGTTGAATTTAATCTGGCCATAGAGTAATAATTGATTGATTATGCACTGTTGGGCTTTGTTTTTGTACAGCAATTGGCCCCAATAGCACGCGATTCCACCAACTGCATGAATGCCTAGGGGAAGACGGCTCTGCACGTGGCCTGTGAGCTCAACTCGCTTGTCTGTCTCTCAGCTCTGCTCCCGATCCACATTACAGTTAGCCAGGGATCAATGGAGTAAGTTTGGTGTTAAATTAGGTATCGGTTTTATTTTTATACCTTTTTTAAGCATTACAAATAAAGGATAGATCAATTTGTATTTCGGAATCATAGATTATAAATTAAAAAATATCTATCTATACATTAAATATTTGTTTACAGAAATAGCTTGGGAAGTAATAACAAAAAAAATTTAATACAAAAATATCTGAAAGGCAATTAGGAAAATGAACAATGGAATAAATAGAAAAGTGCATTGCAAAATGATAAAAATCAACTTAAATTTAACTATAAAGAATAAAATTGGATGATCTATTGTTTTCTAATTGAGGATTATAGAAATTTGTGCGTAGGTCATCAAAATGAATTCAAGATGAATTGTGTACTGTCCAGAAGTGGTCGAACTGCCTGTAATATTCTTGATTAAATTGGATGATTTCATTAAGAGAAATAGAAATGGTATTTTTAGAAATTACGTGGCCTACTTGTTTGAAGGGAATAATTTGAAACAGAATGTATTTTGGAGTTTTCATCTATTGATTGAGTGAACATTTTGCTAGATTGAGAACAACAGACCCAATCTTCGCAATCTTGAAGACTAGGTCTGTAGCACTTGTTCTCAATTTGGCAAAATAAATTCTGTTTCAAACAAGTAGGTCACATAATTTCTCAAAACACCATTTCTAGTTCTGAATTGTGTAATACATTTATAAAAGTCTTTGTTGCGATAAAAAATAATAGTTTAGACGATGAGGAAGGACAAAAGAGACAAAGCCCGGGTTTCAAGGCAGTAGCTACTCAAATACTGAACTAATAAAATCCAGGGAATGCGGTCCGTCTCTACCCGAGACCTGATGACATTATAGATGTCGGAGACGATGATGATTCATGCATTTAAAGTCACAAATGGGTCAAGCATGGGCTATTTATTAACAATCCTATAAACTTTGGAGTTAAACAAGTAATTGCTACATCTGTTTCAGTTGCCAAATAATTTGAACATTTTCTGCCTCATGTCTATTGTATGTAGGTCTCTTTCACTAGCCTTGCCAGATAAATGGTAAGAAAGAAGTTATATAAGAAGCAGTTAGTCCATTGTCTTAGAACATGCATTGATTCAATTGTCTTTTAACAGAGTAAATTGGATAGCAAATCTGTCGGAATGCATAGTCACCTATGTAGTAGGAATTGTTAAATTCATACCGTACTAAAATTGATTTGCTAATTTGAATATGATTTGGATTGATATGGGTACTCACTGTTGACTCTATGTATTTTGTGTGGTGATTTAGTTTTAGTTTCAAATCAACACAAATACGTATAAATTGACGAGAGTTGTTCCATCAGCCTGATACTACTCGCTATTTAACCCTTGTTTGCTTGTTTTCTTGCTGAATGTATTATGATTGGCGTGACTCCTTCACTCTACATAGATAAGTTCGGAATGCAACATCTATACTGATTACTACCAGCTGATGCATACATGTTTTTCAGCGACAGTCCATATTTTGGATGGCTTTTATTGATCTTATTGTTTCAATCACATTATTCGTAATATTGACACTTTTAATCGATACATTTTGTTCAAGCTGAACCTAAAACGCAATTTAAGTTGTGAAGATGGTTGTTGTGATTATTCTGTGATTACTCCTTGTCGTCAGAGTGTTGTGCCGAAGGTATCCCTTCCCCTATGATTCCCTATCGTTGGATTGGACTGAGGTCTAGTACAGATTTTTGAAAAAATAGATAATGGAGCCGAGCTAGAGGCCGCCTGATGACGTCATTTGGTTCTTTATGAGTTAATCGTCTGGTCGACAAATTTTATGGGAAATGAAGGTGCGGACTGTCCAGTGAAAAAGATGAGAGGAATATTTTAAATAAATAATGGATAAGTGAACGACTTTCTCATGGAGATATTGTCAATTCGAGGATAACTTAAAGGCACGATTCAGCATAGTTAAGTTTTAAGCAACCAACTTTTTTATTGGTGGTCGACATGACTTTCCAATAAGAGGCCACGATTGATAGGTTTCTTAAAAACTTAAGTGCAAATATTGGTATCAGAATTTAATAATGAAGGGAGTAGAAATATTGTCAGCTATTTCCATAGTAAACGAAACCGAAGAATGAATATTTTATTTTAATCATCAACTTTATCAATAAGCTTTATAAGAAGGAAGTTCATATTAATATATAAAAATAATCCGGTCAATAAAAGTAGAATGGTCAATTACTACTTAAAATGGGAATCTGTTCCGTCTAGTTCTTATTTAATTCACTTCAAATTTATGCTGACGTCTGTTGATGTTACAAATATTTTTTTAATGGCTTGTTCACGGGAAATAGGTTTTTAGAAAATTAGTATACATTATTGTTATTAAAATTTAGATTAAATACAATACTACTTGCAATTAATTTAATATGAAATATGTTAACAAAAATCCATTTCCAGTGAACATATGAAAAACTACCTGGAGTAACTCCTGGAGGCACAGGAACCTTCGATGTCACGGCAGACGTCCAGATCCAATCATCTGACGTTAGCCCTGGGACATTTGCTGACAATTTGTCTTTCGAACTCATTGTCGATGTTTCGCTGTAAGTACTGTGGACGATAACTTTCTCTCTGTCACACACAGAGGTCGGGTGGATGATCGTTCGCGTGCTTGGTGCTAGTCGCTCGATCTTCCCTACGTGCGTCTGTCGCCCACCATCGAGGCTGATATTCCCCTGGACTGTGTGGACAACATGGTGTGATCTGGGAGTGCGAGGTCCCTCTGCACAAGCACTGGGTGACGCTGCTAGATTTGGCGGATGTACTCTGATTTGGTGTTCCTCAGGGTGTTGTTATTTATTTTCTATTACTGAAATTATGGAAAGTCAGTCGGTTTACGGTACTGAATTTCACAGAACCTGCATTAATTTTCACTTTATTGTATTTTAAAAAGTTTATAATTATTACCGAACAGTAATATGTTTGTAACTGATGTTTTTACTGGTTGATTACATGAATCAATGGTGCGCTTTCTTTCATGGAAATGAATAATATGTTGATTTTAATTTCAAAAATCTACCTAAATGGAAATTTGATTATTTGCTTATTAGGGTGAGTCAAAAGTTGGCCTGATTATTAGTAAAATTAAATATTATGTACAACATTACTTGCAAGTAGTATTGTATAAAATAAACTATTTTTTTTGTTATTTTATATAAAAATATGATAAAACACTATACTACTTTAATATGAATAAGTAGTATATTCTTATCAAAGTATACCTGTTTTTTTATCTTTGCTTTTAAGATAAAATAACAAGGAAATAATATATGAAATTCAGTGCACAAGTACAACTAAATAAAACTTTAGACGAGTAGCGAACAGAGGACAGGATGAAACAAATTCTTCATACAGCAGCTACGATTTCTCATATTAACTTTAAAAATAAATTTCGATTCCCCCCCACTTTCAGTAAATTCAATTGTTAGAGTATGACACTAATGCCAATTAACTCCCCCCTTACATACAAATCATTGTAAATAGCAACACAGCCGTGTGGCAAACTTGGTGTCGTTCGCTGTAATTTTAGTTTGACTAAAAATGTGCCAATTTCATTTGTTGGTCTTTTAAAACACAATCTGCGATTTGAATTGTACATTTCCTTTTATATTTGTTTCTAAATAAAATAATTTCAAATCATTTATTAATCTTTTTGATAATTATTTTATAATGTTTTCATAATTATTACTTTGTTTGAATTAAAGATCACAATTTCCTGTATTATGTGCTTTCTAATTAATATTTTCTGTGGCTCTTCTATTTCTTTATCTAAGCTCACATTTTTAGGACACTCATTGGACAGAGTTGGAAGGCTTCAATACTCATTTAGTTTTTTAGTGATCTTCTTCTTTTTATTTTTCTCTATTTATTTTGCGCACATGTTTGTCGATTTTGTTTCTTATGAATTGCCTCCCCCAGCCACCACTATTTTCATACCGTTGAATAATTTTAAACATTTGTCTGTAAGTTTTATATTGTAGGACTTTTTCCTCATCTAACAATTTGTAATATCCTAATATTGCCCCCGACAGTGGGTCTGTCGACGGCACCTATTTCTGACCATTTTTATTTGCAAAATTCCATAGTTTTGAGTCTTTGTACATTAATCC
>JAUYWI010072766.1:0-14155 GCA_034780595.1 Parotoplana pacifica | reverse complement strand
ATTATTACTTTTTCTATTGAGAACAACCTCATAGTAGTATAAAACTGCATACACCTCCAGCAAGAGTCGGACCTCTGTATATATTTACTCTATGATTTACAGTGTAGCCAAATAGATATGCTGATTAATGTTTTCATTTATACTTTACAATCTGTAGATTACATGCTTACAACTGGCAAAGCGGGCCCAGACGGACTGCCTATCAAGAGGCGCATACGACGCGGAGAGCTGGTGGAGTTGATGCGTACACCCAAAGGCAAGTGTATTCGGTTACCGCGCACCGGGGAAATGTTCTCAATGCGTAATTCTGCAAGTTCATCGTCATCCAATGCGGTATCCACAGCCCAGACATTGGCTTCGATGATGTCATCCTCTGCTGAGCCAAGCCATCGAGACAATGTTGGTGGCAGTAAGTACTTGGAGCACCATCGGAATCCAGCCACTATTAAAGATTTGCTTTCAAATGATACACCTGAAGGTGGTTCGGATAGCTACTCTTCTATGTATCCGCCGGTTCTCACGCCTAATTTCTATGACAGAGAAATGACATCAAGGTTTGAAGAAGAAAGCGCATCTATGTTTGCCCCACTCCCACCATCTTATCAGAAACCTAACTCCTTTATGGAGCGTTCTGGTCGTAGCCATCAGGAGCAACATGTGCTGTCACCTCAAACCTTGACCAGGAGCGATGGCAGCATTGTGAATTCTTCTATGTATGAACCACCCCTACCTGCTCCCAATAATGACATTTTCAACCCATTGTCTTGGTTTGCTCCATTGCCATCCTCCTGTTGTGGTTGTCCAAAAGGCATAGAGTCCACCCTTGCTGCCAAACATTGTTCTTGTGTTTGTCATGCTGCTGGTGCAACCATGGACACCAATTCTATGGTCAATAGTGGACATCCATCATCTAGTAATAAGTCAGACAACAACAGTTCTGCTCTTAATGATATGTTAAATTCAAATCGAACAGTTAATTCTTCTACAATGTCTGATTCAAATAACAGCGGCTCTCATTCTATGTTTGATGATGAAATCGACTTTGTAAATCGACTGTTCTTGCCTTCAACAAAGTCGAGTTTTGGGATGAGCGATGACCAGATGTCGTGCAACAATTCAAGCGCCCCTAAAGTGGGTTCCCTAGACTACCTACTGTCGCAGTCCATTTCACCTGGTGTAAATTATTCGAACCCAGCTGCTACCTCACAAAATGTCTCTTCCGCACCTCTCCAACCAACCACAAACGCTAATTTTATTTCTAATTACTTCGCCACAAGTGGTCAGTCTCCGATATTGCAGCAGGTATCGCAGAATTCATTACCTCCCTTGTTAAACAATGTAGAACATGGCGGTGGTTACGGTGAGGCTATGTCCGTTAATTATCTTCAGTCTGACAAAGCCAGCATTGGTGCCCCTAGTTTGTTGCCTTCACACTGGATGCATTCGTTTGAGTCCAAAGCCAAGCATCAGTACCATGGTAACCACTCTGACAACCAGACCGACCAGCAAACGTTTATGCTGCCACCATCGCTGAAAGGTGACAATATTTCACAGCTATCTTCAATTTATTCTGATCCAACTAAACCTAGTAACAACTTGACTGCAGAGTTTGATGATTTTGATTTCCCTGATGTCTAAAGGCATTTACCGTAATTATTATGTGTGTACATATTATTGGGTTCCTGTATGATATTGTTATGTTCGCCAAAATTATATTGTCTATTGTTTGCTTGTACATAAATTCAAGTGAGTGTGTTGATTAAAAAAATACGGCTAAAAACGTTACTATTAGTAAAAAAAATTAATGACGTTTTAATTTTTATGACGTCGTCAATATAGAAAAAGGCACGCTTTTCTTAATAATTTCCACTGTCTTTCTACTGTTCGATGGTTCTATCTATGTGGAGTATCAGAATGGACTCCTACAACATAGTCGATGGATGCGTGGGCGTGCAATATAAAGTAGTTAATTCTATTGTTAAAATGATAAGGATTATTGTAAGGGGAAAAACATGTAGAAGACTGGTTTCAGTCTATTTGCTTACGTAATTATGTGTAATTGTCTGTATTCAAAGTTATAAGCACAAAACAAGACTGTTTATTACAATCAAGTCTTGTGCGTTTCTTGTCTATCCATTTTTTATGAAGCTTTCAATGATAATAATCGTTTATGAAAATATTGATAAACGTTCGAAGATAGAGAAATTGTGGCAAGTCATTCTATCCAGAGACCTTATAGAAAACGAAAAGTAAACGTCTGAAAATTAATTTGAATTCAGAATAAGTAAAAAATAAGTTTTTGTATGTAATTAGTTTTAAAAGTGAGGTCTTACCAAATGACAGAATTTTTTAGATTTTCAGTGACAAGATTGATAGATTGGACACTATCTGGATATTATGCTGCATGATATTCATTTTTTATTGATTGGCATACTATTAATAGATAGTTATTAGCATTTTATTGTCTTTTTACCTTTTTCAATGCTAATTACAGAACTCGGTTTAGTTCGAGCTGTCTAACTTTCACTTAAATATAAAGACATATTGTTACTGTAATGAAATATTTGATTTAGACATTTACATACTTTAAAAAATTTAGAAAATGGATTTAATAAATTCTATATCCACGCAAATGAAATGTCCATAGTGCACTATAGTTAGTATATTTTACTTGTAACTTTTTTTATTGCACATTGAAGTGTAATTTGCAGTTCACACTGATTTCTGATGTAAATAATAAAATGTGTTGCATATTTCCCCAGCAGAATGACTAGGATTCATACCCCCTCCCCTATTACTAGATTTTTATTCCCTCAATATAAGTAAGTACTTCAAACATTGATAGCCTCTTTCTCAGTAAAATAATGGCGTGCACCAAACTCAAATTTATATCTTTCTGATTGGAATGTAATATGTATATTATTATTTTTTGCATTCAATCTGATCGGTATAAAAATAGCGCCTATGTAATCGTACAGCACCTATCTACCACACAAGTATCAGGTAGTATTGTATTTATTTCTATACCTGTAATATTTTTATTGTTTTTTATTGGATCACGCTGTGCGTAGGTATTTTAAAGCTGTCTTTGAGGCATTTATTGTTATAAAATGGTTTGTTTGCTTTTAGTGGTACATTGTAGATAGAAATTGATTTGTTATGTAATTAGAAGTTTCTTTATTTGTTGGTTGTTTTTCAATTAATAGAGTTGGTAGTTTGGTTTTTACTAATTATCTGTAGCGTTTTGTATTTGTTTATTAGGCTATTGAATGAGAACTCAGCACTAACTGATAGATTTCTATTACATTGTTCATAGTATCTTACATTTGCAACGTGCTGGACGGTATTATGTCCATTCAGATTTAAAAGCATTTAAATTGCCATTATTTGTGCATATTGGTTAATTTTTGTAGTGCTTATATTTGTATCCGTTTGATAACTAGAAATATTGTATAAAACCAGTAACTATTTAGCAATAACTTAAATAGTATCAGTAATTCTACACCTATGACCATTAAGAGAAAAATCGGTGATGCGTGTCAATTACATAGATAGTACAGTTTGGCAAAATAGATAAATTTCAATTTTTATTAATTATGACGTGTTCATGGTTAGATCTGTTCAGTTATACCTACAAGAGGTGAGAGAAAATGGCACTAGAAGCTGGGACCATTTGGCAACAATAATTACAATTCTCTTGTGGAGATTTTTGCAAATATTTTTGGGTTTAAAGTTTTGATGACATAAAATCGACTGATAATAATCTTTAACAAATTTAATTTGGATTGTTATTAGCTACACACTAAAGTTATCGTTTTATTTATTTGACCGGATGTCATTGGACTCCTTAGCTTGATTTTTGTGTGAAACAAAATGCTTTGTCTGGCATATCATGCATGTTTCAGCCGCCCAATCGATCCATGGCTAGTATGATTTTTTTAGCTTGCAATAATTCGGGCACCAAAGCCCACTTTTGAGCCGAACCTTGTTTTGGCGTATAAAGTTATTTTATGATTTAAATATATTCCTCTGATGTCCACCAATATAATATCATCTGCTGACACACTCTCAGCTTTGATCATTTTGTGTAGGTATATTTTCAAAATAGTGTACATGTTAATCAGGTAATATCTCTAAAATCAAGCAGTGTAGCGCGGGCTAAATAATTGAAATATGTACCCCATCTACAAGAAAAACATTGTTTCAAGGTCACATAGGGTCAACTTATGACGTCATAACCAGAAACGTATGAAAATAGTATAAAATTGTATCTAGACATAAATGGAAACATTTCCTTCCATATAAATGTATTTTGAATGTTGTAGATATACCGCTAATACATCTTATGATGATGCTAGATCAGGGCCAAAGTGATCCAGAATGGTTCTGAGAGGTTCTGTGAGCTGTTTTGGCAGGTCCTTGTGGCCAAAATGTATCTCCTACCATCCTAATATTTCATATTGTTTCAGTTAAATATTGTATCAGAAGATGTATTATATGTAGAATAAATCTTTACTGCAGAAAACATAAAAATAAGAAATAATATCAGTCAATCCTTCGACAGTATTAACATCATAGAAATGAATGTAAACCAACGAAAAGATGTGTAAAAATATATAAATATGGCTTCAACAACATCCCTACAACTTTCAATATACATACATTTATGTGGAACAAGATGTTTCTATTTATGACTACAAATTATGTATGACATGATAAGTTGACCCTATGTGACCTTGAAACAATGTTTTTCTTGTAGATGGGGTACATATTCCTATTAGCTCGCAATTTATGGGCGCTATACTGTTTGGTTTTAGAGATATTACCTGATTAACATGTACAGTATTGGCCATTTTGAAAATATACCTACACAAGAGTGATCAAAGCAGAGTGGGTCAGCAGATGATTTTATAATAATGATGGACGTCTGGGGAACAATATTTAACTCATAAAAAACTTTATACGCCAAAACAAAGTTCGGCTAAATAATAGGCTTTGGCACCCTGACTACAAGTTATTTTTGACATTTTCTGTGACAGTTGAACTTATTTTATCATGATGGTCATAGTGGGCGAAGAATTACCCAATCCAAGAATGTGATGTATACTCATTTGTAGGTAGATATAATATTTATTAGCATCAGTTGAGTTACATAATATTGACCGCTAGTCATTCACAAGTCTGATTGGGGTCATTCGATTAATCTTTTCCAACTTCGCAGACACAACATTGTACACCTCCTAATTTACCGTATTTAATCAAATTTGTGATATATGAAACAAAATTTGAGAAAAACGATGTTTTTTTGTTTTATGTTTTATTTGACTTGAAACTTGTTATGCTTTTTCTCAGATTTGTGATTTACTATAATCATTTTATTTTTCATATATTTCTAACAGGGTAACTATTTAGAACTGATTCTTGGTATTAGATATTTTGGTTGATGAATTATTTTTTAAAATTGTACTTTGGCTCTAGATAAGTAGGGATCATACTATGGGAAATATTGGATTAGAACCATTTTTGTATTTATCTAAAGTGCTTGTTACTGTGTTGTTATTAAACTTTTCTAGGGGCCGATTCACAGGTGTGTTTAGAGGAGCGGGGTATGGAGGTGTGAAGCCTCTACATATTCTGATTTTTATGTAAATTTAGAGACGTCGCGCACTTTATTTACATCAGAGCTCAAATAATTTTTTGATTAAATGGATCAGTCGCGTACATCTACTTTTGCGCCCTTTTATCATAATTTAGCCTCTCCAATCCGGCCTGCCTATGTGAATTTGGTTTCATAAATGAATGCTTTGAGCAAACTGTAAACATAGATCAAATAGCTAAGCTACATATATCTGCCGGGCCAAAATGTTTTTAGTCTCCTCTAGATACATTGCCTTAACCAGAATCCAGTGATTGAAGAACTGCATGTATATATTTGATGACCAGATAAACCGATTTCGATAATGTTACAAATTATTAATATAACTTTTTCGCTGTTCTTTATATTTGTTGTACAATCTGAAATCTGCATATTAATGACTACCTAGGTACACAATGTCGACCGGCATAATATATTCAGTGCGTATTATTTTGTTACCTTTTCTTTGTAATTGATAACCATTTATACAGATTTGTTTAATGTATATGTACACGTTTTAATCTGATTGTGCATAATAGTAATACATACTTTCGTGGTTAAAATAAGTTTATTTTCATAATAACGTTTTTTTATTGTTTAAAACTGTTGTAATTCATTATAGGTCTAAAGATTATGTTAAAATATATTGATATATTAATATTTCAAATGTTTCATAAAATAATATTTAGATCAAACAGAATGATACAGAATAATAATTTTACAGGTTTTCTGTTAATAAATCATTTAGTATTAGTTATACACAAATTTGAGAAAATTGAAATTTTGTACTCGTCAACATAAAATGTAAAGTTGCTATTGGAAACCATACATATTATGAAATACTCAATTCCAAAACCATTAAGGGCATGAAATATGCATTTTCTTACCCATATGAATGTCTTTTTTGTAGTTTAACAGTAAACCTACAAGGTTGTGCGGGCTATTTAATGTATACATTTTTCCATTTTACATTTGAATAAACATTTTTATAGAAATAGATAACAAGACATTCTTATGGATCAACCTAATTTCTCGTGATCATTATTTATAGTTTGATTATATAATTTCTATATTATTTAGCTTTTTTTATACCACTCATTAAAAAAATACATTTTGAAGACAGCCTATACATAAAATATGTGTTTACATAATGTAGGTATACTTAATATTTTGTACAGTCAAAACTAACGATAATATATGTTAATTATAATTATTGTATGTTTATAATTTTCTAGAGTATTTTACATATTGTTCAAAAAGATGTCATTTTTACGTAGAATATGCCACAAATTTAAGATTATTTGATTTAATAAACCGTATGAAACCATGTACTAGTTTTATTCAAATGTTCTGATAATTGGACCCATTGGTCAAATATCAAAGATTGGTCACTGTAGTTTTCCATCCGAAGCTACATCAACATTTTACCAAAGATCTGACCAGCAATAATGACTTTGTTTCGATAATGCAACAGGAATCCATTAGATTTATTCTAACCTTTCAGCTGACGTTTGGCAACCTCGTGTCAATCGACTTTAAAATTGAATAAAGTCATTCATATTTTCATGCTTTATAAAGTTACGTTTTGGACTCAAAATTTTATTATATGAGTTGTTCTGAATTTAGACCTTCAAAGTGTCATTTTGTTTTATATTAGATGATCATATCAAGTAGGTTATGCTAATTATTTATTTAAAAGTCTTTATTACTATAATGAAATTTTAGAACTTTACTCTATATTAAATTTATTTTACGAGTAGTTATAGGTATAGGTGTAGTTAAATAAGTAAGAAGAACTTTAAATCTAAATGATATTTTGGACAATAATATAAGCAATCGTGACAAAAGTTTTTTTATCAATTAAAAATGTTATATATATTTCGTGGAAAGTTTGCCTTTAACTTTGATTGTTGTGTTTTGACTCTCGGTGGTAATAACATCAAATTTAGTCAAAGACTTAATAATTATAATGTATGCAATATAAAAGGGTTTTTGATTTTGGTTAGCTAGTATTAACTTTTAAATAATAATGTTTTTGACATTACGACTATTGTAGTTGGTAGTTGGTCTGACTGAAATCATCATAGTGGTTGCATATTGTGTTTGTCGAACTATTGAATGACTGGCTAAAAGTATGTGGGTAAATACTTGCGAGATGATTGATACCTGCTGGCGTCTAAAATATGATTTGATTTACCAATTAGATTGCATTGTTTTTCCGAGTTCCAATTGTCACAAATTGTCAACCTTAATATTCTATGTAGATAGTTAAATAATATTTACCCTGGCGTTTCTGTTCACATTATCGTAGTTCAAATACCTTGTATACATTCACATCAACGAGTGAATGAATTCTCCATTTTTTATTACTGATGATCTCAATGTCATGCAGAGCTACTTACTATTCCGCATTTAGGAGGTCTCATTTTGCCAATTCTTTTTATTAAATTTTAAAATGTGTCTAAGTTAGTCAATTAAATAAATTCAAAATATTAAATCAAAGTCTAGTTAACTATGATGTCCTCGAAAAATACACAAATAAATGACACCGGACCTCTATTTTTGTTTGTAAATATCATGTACATCACTTCGGATGGACTCCTATTTTCAAATATATATTCTCATTAATTTTCATATTAAATCTAGATAACATAAATTAATGTTTCTTGACAAGCTCTTTCTCGAAAAATGCATAAACATCTTAGAATACAAAAAAATGTTTCGGTGGAGGACCCAGACCCTATTTTTATTTGTGTTGGTAAATATCATGTATATTACTTCTTTCTCGCTTATTCATTTTCATATTAAATCGAAGGTAGTATAAATTTTGATTTCATGACTAGATCTTTCTTAAAAATTACACAAATAAATAGCAAATAAATAGTCCTATGTTTTCACTGGTTTAAAATCATCCACCATCGGAAATTTACATTATTACACTAAACATCGTTATAGCATATTACTGGACAAGTATGTCGGTACCTTTATTTTCAGTTTTACTTAACCTTTGCGTGAGTCAGATCATAGATTATTCCGTATCTTTTTAGTTCTCAGAATCCGCAATTTTTATTTGGAGGGTAAGCAGCACTGGTCGCTCATGATTTTTTTTTCTTAACAGTTATAACGTTTGACCTAATTTTATATTTTTAAATAGCCATTTTACAATATTATATTCCTTTCAAATGTTGATTATAAAGTTTTTTTTCTAAAAATATAGTTCAGAAAGTGTTAAATTATTCATGATAGATAGATAGGTAGGTTAAGACAGCAGTTTCTGTGTCAAATGGGAATTAGAATTTACAGACTAGAAATATAACTGGTGCATTCTTAATACATAATACCTTGTGTTTTAAAATCAATAACTAATTTTCTCAACTCTATTTTATGAAATTGCATTCTTTATACTTAACAAAAAGAGAAATTTTATTCCATATTTCTATGACTTTCGATCAAATGCTAACAGTCGGTGGTGGCTAATTAAATTAATTTCGTCGAGACAGATTTAAAAAAATCAATATTTAGTTTACAAAATTTTTACATACAATTCAGTTACAATAAGTCAGTATTTTTACTGCTTTCTGACGTATTTATTAAGTTATTTGCCATAATGGTTTGTTGAAATACTCACTTATTACTTTGGCTATAGAAACACTACATACCGAAATTTATTCTTGTTTTATTGTTTCGGATCAAAGGAATTGCGGCATTTATCAAAATCATCGATATTATATCTTGGCTATCTGTATAGACATTGTTAACAATAAGATTTACACAATTTTTCTACGAACTTAGTCCCCATTATGGAGTGAATACAAAATATATGTTTTTTTTTAAATTATAGTATTTAAGTATATTTAATATATGAATATATAATTTTAGTTTAATTTTTAAACTATCACTTTCTTTTCTCCCTAGTTAATTTGATAATTTACATACTAGACTTAACTGTGTTAATTTGTACACAGGGTGAAACCTGGAGAGAAAACCAAAAGCAGTTTATTACTGTGTAAATAATTGACTGAATAGGTTCTAAAATCACCAATAATGATCCAGTAACTAATGAGAATCTAAACTTTTTCAGTGTTAAGCATTATGTGATCACAGAGTGCAACCTGAGAGCCAGAGATAATATTTTTTTCATAAAGTTATATTGACCCAAAAAGTTATGAATCTTTGTGTCAAAAAGTGACCATTCTTTAGAAATTTTATAGGGAAAAATCAGAAATTTGATAATCTAAATAAATAAGAACTGTTTAATGGAATACCTTCAAATTTGGTATATATAGTTCTTTTCTGGTACACTATTTATATGCCAAGTAAAAAAATGATAACTTTATTCAAAGTCTTAACTTGAGGTCCAGTGATTTTGGGATTAGGACCTAGCCAATGTGTTAAAAGATGGATTTTTCTAACATTCTATTTTAGTGAATGAAATAAACCGAAACCACTAAAAACGACATAGAAACACATTTTAAGCTAATTATATACCATTTTGGGTCATTTACTATGAAATACATTTTCAGCAACCTGCTCCAGACTGGTGGTCTTGTCATCTCGATAATCATAGATGTGAAGTATCTCAGAATGTTATATGTACCTTCCTTTAGATGTCTTCTAGAATATAAATCTTATGTTTGAGAAAAATAGGATGTTTTATTTGCATTTTAGAGCCATTGATATTTTGGGCCTGAACCAGTCAATGCCTTAAAATCGATTTTTCTGAAATTCAATTTTACCAGTTATATTTATTCCAAAGCGACTAAAAATGATGTAAAATGTTATTAAAAATCATTTTAAATCATTTAGATCTATTTATTTATGATAAAATAGAATTTTGAAAAAATCAATTTTACAGACCTGCCTTGGTATGATGGACCTCATATGTGAAGCTTCCAATTTTCTAATACTTTATTTCTAATGCCTTCCTAATTCTAAATCTCAAATTTGATCATAATAGGATGTTTGTTTTAGATTTTAGAGCCATTGAAATGGGCACAAAAATTTTTTTCTGAACAAATTTATGGATTGCATTACTGAACGTCTAACGAACCATACACACCAAATTTGAAGTAAATCGAATGTTATTTTTTGTCCCTCTATGACGTCATCAGCCCTAGCTCGGTCATATTATAGATTTTTTTCTAAAAAAATCTATCTTAAGAACATTCAAGGTACCTACCAAATTTCCGCTCAATCCATCGACGTGAAGTACATATGTATTCTAGGGGCTGTACATCCGCCCGCATTATCTGGCGCATATAATGAAATAGGTTATCAGCTAAGGGCCGATTAATGCAATCATAGCATGATTTACAGAACAAAAATGCTAAGAAATTTGTGCAAAATATAAATATTCCATAGAGTTATATTTTTGATTATACATAATTAGGGACATGCTATGATATGTCTCTGATTAGAATTTCTATCTGCATTATATACATAGAGTGCCTATCTTCACGAAATACCATGGCTGTCACGGTTTGCAACAAGACTGTCCCATTAGAATTATCCAGTTGAAATTACAATTCTATGGCAAAATATACCTATTACAAACTTTAAAAATAATAAACAATTGCATTTTAATTTTTAAGCGACTTCCCAGTACAATGGCCATTTAGGTACAACTTGAATGTAGAAGAAACTTGTCTAATTTCTTATAGAATTTTTAATCATATTTTATGAAGTCACGCTTAACATTTGTTCTCGTATTTATAAATTTCGATTTAACAATTGCTGTATTTCATTTTAAAGAAATGGAGATAAGCTACTCGTTTACCAACCAGGTTGACTTGATAAATAAGAAAGAGAATGAAAATATAAAAACAGTTACTATAACATCCGTCTATTCGAGATATACGTGATCAAGCATTTGTACTTTTCTAACATGTCACGAATTTGATTATAGGTACATTTTAGAGGATTCTGTAGAAGATTAATTCGATAATTTTATGACGGTCAATCCCTGCCTGCCGGTAGCCATGCATTGTAATTTAATATTCATAAGCAATCGCATGAGTTAGATGATTTTAATAGATTTTACGTTTATTTTTAGAATAGTTTGCATTGTACTTTGAGAGGCATTGAACCAGGCAAATGTTTCTTAGAAGTACTTAGTCACTGTATTATGACAAATTTTAGCAAAATAGAGCGCCAGAGAAAAGAATAATGAAGCTATCTCGTAAGTAACTATTAAATTTGTAAAAGAATCGGGTTTTTAATAAATAAATAAATATCTTCTTAAAAATGTAAATTTGGATATTGTCTTTAAAAAATAGGTTTTTCTAAATATGGGCGACTACGGGCTGATAAGGGATAGAACTCATAGTAGGGACCTGCAGCAGGCTGCTCTGGTGGTAACACTAATGCATTAATTATTTAAAAAATTCCCAATACGGTTGTTAGTTAAAGATAGTTAAAAGTTTATCAACCTAAAAGAGATTTTAGGTTTCAGTTGGTTGAACTGTTAGATGTTATTCATCAGCTGGATAAATCATTATACGACAGTTTTGCGTTCATGTAGTGACACTTCACTATTGTATTGATTGGACTTTTAATAGAGTTTAATACATGTGAAAGACTTATTTCGTATCGCATTTATGCATTTGGAAAAATATTAAAATTGATTACATTGAAATAAATAGATAGGCCTTGCTTTTTACACTGATAAATACAAACAGTTGTCATATCGGTACTTCCCTAATGAAACAGATTATAATAATTTATTTGGTACATTTGAAATATGGATTAACTCTGACATCAGATTCTTACGCAAGTCTGTAAATATTTGTGCAAATAGAAAGCTTAATTTTCTATTAAATGATCCTTATGTCTATAAGATTTTAGGTCAAATAATGTAACAGTGAAGAGATTGTATTAAATTAAATTTCTTGTGTCTATTACATAGATTTCAATTATACCTACTATCCTTTTCAGAGGATGAATAGAGCAGTAAGCGATTTACGCATAAGATGGATAGGCAGAATTTGTTTTCGCTCCTTTATAATTACTTTACTTATGTTTGGCAAACATCAAGTGGTTTTGTATTAATACAGCGGCGGTTAAATACTTTTTATTTAATTACGAAATATTAAAAATTCAAGCGTAAATAAAAACATAAATATACAAATAATATTCTGTAGGTATTCATTCATTAGTTAACTATAACGTCTTTGGTTGGAGGTAACTACTTTGTATTCTAGATGGCCGCCATACCAAAATTTCTCGATAATACTGATTGATTTACAAAAATAAGCCAAAAGTAGAATGAAAATTACTCAAATATTTGAGGGAAAATAGTTCTAGTTATTTAATAAATGGTGTATAATGCAGTTTATGGATGAAATAAATACTATTTGTAATTAATTTATTTTCACCATTTTGAGCTTCAATCTAAATATGAAAAGTTAATATTATTTCGCTCTTTTTCTCTATTTGGTAGCAGGTGTTCAAAAAATATTTCATTAAAATAACTAAATTATATATATTTAAAAAAACATAAAATATACTTTTATTGAGGCTCCAAGTGGTAGCGTCTTTTATTTTTTGTCAATCCGAAAACCGAAACTAAATTGTAAATAACGGATTTTTAGTCAGGTAATCCGTCTAGTCTAATTATATAACGTCTTTAGTCTATTACCACCTATTTTATTTCTTATAATTGCTTGATATATTTATAATCTTATGATCAAGAAATTTTGGCAGAAATGCAAACCAAATTTAATAGATAATAACTATTGGCAAATGGAGAAAAGTTTGTTTTTGTTGCTTGTCATCAGACACTATTTATTCAACAAAAAACAGTTTGAAAGCCATCTTCGATTGAGGTTCATTTGTTTTATAGTTCTTATATAGAGTGGGTAATGGAGATATGAAATGAATCAATCAATGAAATGGAAACGTA
The DNA here is from genome assembly GCA_034780595.1 of Parotoplana pacifica. Classification (NCBI taxonomy): domain Eukaryota; kingdom Metazoa; phylum Platyhelminthes; order Proseriata; family Otoplanidae; genus Parotoplana; species Parotoplana pacifica. The sequence continues at coordinate 620 of JAUYWI010072766.1, read as the reverse complement.
ATGGAATGTAGTTTAGATAACTGATTTTGTGTTGTTTTCTGGCAGTAAGTAGTATACAATTGTTTGGTGTCCGGCTTGAAGTCATTGCTTTTTTCGTGTCTAGTTTGATCACAATTTATTGAAGTGATTTTGATACTGTAAAAAATAGAATTTGATTTCACGAATCAATGAATTGTTGAAACTGTAGATTTGAAATTAAAATTCAGTTTTTTCTGAATAATAAATTAAAGTAGAATTTGTTCAAGTGCTAATTTTATTTCAGTTTATTTATTTTAAATTTTTGAAAGCTGATTTTATAAACATATTATCTGCATATTTTAGGTTTCAAAAATCTATCTGACAAATAAGATAAGGGAAGGATGGTGCGTAGCTTAGTCAGTCATAATACTTTTAGCAGGCAAAATATTTAATACCTATTTTGGGAATTTTTTATTTTAATTTAAAACTTCCTAAATATGCCATTCTTTTTTATAAAAAGATTTCTTCTAAATCAAAAGTTAAAATCACCCAGTTAGAAAAGTTTAAGTTGTGTCTATGTCTGATTCTGTCTGTCTATGTGGCGTCCTCGTTGCCAAGGGTAGCATGCACTATTACCTTCCACCTCGTTCGGTCCTGCGCTT
>JAUYWI010072755.1:0-14159 GCA_034780595.1 Parotoplana pacifica | reverse complement strand
CGGCTTGCATGCTGCCTGAAGCAGAGCTAAGCCCTATTAGTGGAATAAATTTATTGATTGGAATAAATGCTGTCTACCTTTAATGGTGATATTTCCATTGATTTTGAGAAACAGTGTACATATGTATGTACATATGAGAAACAGTGTTTGTACACAAGAGAAACAGTGTATATACACTTGAGAACCTTAAGATTCTAATATCTAGGTACATATTGTAGATCTGGGACACAACCTTTAATTACTTACAAAATTGAACTTCAACAAAATTATTATTTTTAAATTATTTTTCATTTCCATTGATGATAATGCCATTTTATGGATATTTATGGTTATAACTATAACATAAGAATATTTTTTGAAAAGTGGGTACCATAGAGATTCAATCGTGTTCATAGTCAAACAATCTAACCCTAATAAAACTAAAATTTCTATGTTGGTTATTATAGGTATTTTAGTACAAACATTTAGGATAATATACTGTAAATTAGATACTAGCAACAGGAGCAACAAAGTTGTTGTTTGAAATATTTTGTAAGTAACATTTTTTATAGGTAAAAAACGATAAAAAAAGCTAAAAGGGCATATGAGATTTCAAGTTTGAAAAGCTGCTTTTGAAACTGTAACGTATTTAAAATAATACAACAATAGACAAAGATAACGTAAATGAATAGCAAACAAATATGACCATAGCTAAATATTTAAGTTGAGTAATTTAAATTTATTCCTGAGCTACCAAGGAGCGCAGACTACAATTTTGTTTACATAGTTGTTCAAATTAGTTTTTTAGTATCACTTGTTGAACCGCAGAGTTAATAAAAAACTATAACACACGTTTAATTGTATTAGTAGTTAGATATACAATAGATATTTGATATTGTATTAGCTTATAAAAGTTAATCTTATAATTTAGTTAAATAATTAAAAAATTTCTGAAGTTTTTCACAAATATTTATTTTTATTATAAAATAACAGACTTCCAAAAAGTTAAAATATTATTTTATTTTACAGATCACCATTGACTACACTTACTATATTTCTTGGTCCAACCAATTTAGAATTGACTGGCCAAGTACAAATCCATAATTAAAATATAAATTATTATTTAAAATATTCTTAGTATGTAGAGGTATCTATGGTGGTAACTAAATACTAATAGAAATATTCCATTTCTGCTGACCAAATGGAGACCCAACCAGTTTCAAACTGGTCTAGAAGCAACCCCATTATAGCCAAGGTGGTTCATACCATTTGAATGAACAACCTTTTATTATTCAAACTACCACCATTTTTATAAATACCAAAAATGTATTAAACTTTAATTATACTACAAATATAATCTAAGTAACTTAGTCTTTTTCATTTTAAAGAATATTTTGTGTCTCACTTGGAAGGTATTACTTTCATCTTGCAAAAGGAGGCCAACCAACAATATTATTTTTTTCACAATTGAAATGGTAGAACAGTGCAAGACAGTAGAGACATATATGACACAGCATCAGAGTTTCAAACAAATTGTACACTAATATACTTATAGAATAATCTACCTGAGAAACATTTCTTAATCATTTATGTTTGGAACTGAATACTTAATTTTCTGCACATAGTACCCAGGCTTAAAAGCTATTAATTAGATCTTATGCCCAGCAAATTTCAAAGTACAAAATTATCTATTTGAAGCTGTCAAAGAACTGGCAATTTTTTACAAAGATGATCTTCCATCTCCATGTATGTTTAAAGAGGAGTTTCTTACAGAGAAGCTAAAGTAGTACAACAATGATCCTGTTGACATCCTCCAAAACTACAATAGTGCCGCCTTGAAGTTATGTTACTTTACCCAAACATCTTTATTTTATTGAAGATAGTATGTATCATTCTGGTTACATCCTATATCTGTAAGAGAAGTTTCAGTAGTCTTAGACATTTGAATAATTACATATATTGTTCAATGGGAAGTAATTGACTTACTTCTCTTGGACAAATGTTCATTCACAATAGTTTTGACACATAAAAGGTAATCAATATCTTTGCCAAAAAGCAGCCTCAACAACTCTTATTATGAGGTATCTTAGAATTATAGTGATATTTGCATAAACTATAGACTTAGCATTTTTGTAGGTTACAATTATTGTTTCTATCATGTACATATATTTACTATATAATTGTACACAGATTTTTTAATTGTTTTGATTTAGCTATAATTTAAGATTGTACATGTTTTATATACAGTAGTTAATTTATAGTAAATCTAACAGAATATCCATGTCTGAAATAAAACATTTTTTAAATTTATTCAGAAAAATATAAATGGTGTAGATACTGTATTCAAAAATTATATATTTATATACCATTAAAGAATGAGTATTGCTAACACCTACTAAAATAATGTCATGTTCATGTAGTTTTTTGCCTTTTTATGCAAAAATGAATGAACTATGTAAATGTTGGCTATGGGCATGAGAAGATTTAAAAAGTGGTAAGCAAAGTAGCTAACTAGTTCTGAACTTGTTGGACTTACTCAGAACCTATAGTTAAAATATTCATTGACAAATTGATAAAAATGCCACTATACTAAATAATCAAAACTTGTTTAAAATACATAAGTTACTAATTGTTTTTTTACATGGTAAGTATAACCATTTTTATTATTGAAAAATTAGTTAAATTTTCTCATTCAAATATTCAAAAATTGAATTACCACAAAATTGTAGATCTACCAAACAAGTACTCTTTGATTAAAGAATATGAATATGATTTGTTTTTAAAATGGTCAGAGAAGTTCATTTCTTAATAAAATTATTAATAAATAAGCATAAATATTGATTATAGTTTTTATAATTTACTAATAAAGAAAATGAATTTTGAATCTGGTTTGAAAACTTTCATTTTCTTTTTGATGTTTTCCATCAATAAAATTATTAGTTATTGATGAATTAATATTGATAGTTTCCATAGCCATTTAATTATGTTATTAATATTGCCTAGCATTGACTAATAATTTAATTAATGGAAATGGTCAAACAGTTCAGATGTTTTGAACTTCCCAGACACAATTTTTTATATATTCATATTTGTTAGATTTGCAATTTCATGACAATTTATTTTTAACCATTCACATGAAAAAAATAAATTAACTTTTCAATTAAAATTTTATTTTTCAATTATAAAAAATGTTACATTTTTTAATCATAAAAAATGGTTATACATCCCATATAAATCTTAGTCAATTAGTATATATTTTAAACAAGTTTCAATTATTTAAAAAGGTGTTATTTTTGTCAATTCATCTATTTATACTTCAATTATAGGTTTGGAATTGATCTGACTAGTTTAGATTCAGTCTGGTCCCTATTTGGTCACCTATGGATAATAAGTTCCAAACTGGTCAGACCAGTTCAGACAGAATTGGATGGGGGTCCATATTTGGTTAACAACATCTATATCACATAAGCAAATATTTTAAATAATTACAAAGAAAGTTTACCAAATAAAATTGTTTACATTTGGTCTAAATAATTATCAATTTAGATTACTTTTAACCTTTTATAATCATTGATTGCTACCTGTATAGGTTGCTTAAGTATTTTTAAATAAAGATGATTTTATAAAATTATAGAGTAATATAATAAAGCTATATCTTTCTTAAAATATACTGACCCATGATAGCCATAGAATGATTTATATTTTATGAGAAATATATCATAAGGCAATCTTATTTATTTAAAAAAAATAAAGGATTGTTTTGATATTTGTAAGAGCAGTATTAACCCTTTAAATTTTCAATGCTCAATAACATATTTTTGCAAAATACATATTCTTGGTTATATCAACAACCAAGTGTAATCACTAGATTCAAAACATATGTCAGTAATTGTGACAAAAATATTATTAAATAGGTTGTCTAATTTGTGAAGCAAAGAATGAACTATGGAACACAATTTCAACTCTCTAAGTATCTACTATGGGAATTAATTTCAAAATATCTAGGTAGGCCTATTATGGGGCACAATTCAAACTACTAAAGTAGGTAGGTACTCTAAAGCAGTTTTAAACATAGGCTACAGTTTTAAATTAATACAGAATAAATGAAATCTCAAATACATACAAATGTATTTTCGAATTTTTTTGAAATCTATGGAAGTGGATTAGGTCACATATTCATAACACATTCTGGCATAATGTGCTAATTATAACTTATCATAATTTAGCATCACTTATCTTATGGACTCTTCATTACATTGTATCATTACATTTATCAGATTCATTTGGAATGTACTTATCATTTGGATAATAAATATAAGCCATGTTTTTGACAATTACAAAATATTTATATTAAATAACTTAGTTATATAGCCAAATGTTGAATTATATAAATATAGATATAGATATAGATATATAAAGTTATTAATATATGTATTTTATGTAACTAAAACATATTTTTTACAGTTAATAAAATCTTATTAAACAAATATAATAGGTTTCTATGCATTAGTTTTATTCTATTTAAGATCATAAAAATAGTCTGATTTTATATAGTAAAGTTTGATCATTTATACAGGTACATACTAAAGTACTATATTTGAAAGTGTTTCTCTTTGGGTATTTTTATTATTATTTTTCCATTTTGAAATATTTGGTTCTTATATACTGTAGTTAACAGAATTTACTTCTGCATTAGAAATGTAAAATAGATTATTTTAAATTATAATTTTGTATTTTAATATGGATTTATATTTGGTTGACTAATTCTAAATCAGTCAGACCAATTATAAATTTATATTTAGTTTAACTGATTCACAATCAGTCAGCATTTCTAGTTTGTTGTCAACATCTTAGATTCTGAACTTAGGTTTTTCAGGGAGAATTTATTGTTTTTATATCAATATATTTAAATAAAATGTTTATTCAGAAAACTAGATATAATTCTTCTGAGTTTAAATCTTTTTAATTTTATTGAAATTACTCAAGAGGTTCAAAAGTAATGTCTATTTAAACAAAACAATGATGATGAAGTGATTGACAGGTGATGGTGGTGATTATCCCTCAGATAAGGCAAAATGAATCTGATGTTTTAACAGTATAAATTTTATTACTTTTATTCAATAATATCTTATGTTTTTATAATTATATAATTACTATTATCTATTCAATAATAATTATTTTATCTAATTATGAGTATTTGAATTAAATTTGAAAAATGGTAAAAAGTAAATCATAATATAATCTGTAGAACTTATTTTTTTTATAATATAAAAATTTTCATCACTACAGTACAACTCCAATCCTAAGTTAGAATTCTATATGGAGGCCAAAATCAGCTCCTTCAGTACCTGGATATTGTTATTCAGCTGATTTTTTAGTTTATTTCAAATTTATTCTTTTAGTTTATTTTGATGTTCATCTTACTTAATGAACTGATATAGACATTTTAATGTCAAATGCCCTTTTCATTTAATTATATCTAATTTTATTGAATTCAAAAATTTTATTTTGAACTTTGATGTCATTATTTTTTTCTGTCTGACCCATTCAGAATTGGTCAAACAAATATAAATTCATATTGAATCTGTTTTTTTTAAATTTATAATAATAAATCTTATACTTCCAAATAATGCAGAAATATAGTTGATTAACTGTAGTGCATATAAAAACCAGATTTTACAAAGAAAAAATAGTTATTAACAAAATGTAATTATTCACATTTGTCCAATTATACATAAATTCATATTTTTGTTGAAAAATTTGGATAACAGAAATGACATCTACATTACTTAGAAGTATAAATATTGATAACATTTAGCTGTGAATATGTCTAGAGAAATAAACAGTATGTGAACCTCTAAACTGTAGAGTTAACAAGTGATCATAAGAGAAAAAAGATATAGTATTCATAAAAACACTTGTTTTTACAAAATGTTGTCTTTAAATACAGTTTTTTTTCTTATGATAACTTTTTACCTCTACAGTTTATAAGTCCACACACTATTTATTTTACTAGACATATTGAGCATATTAGTTAGACCAAATTCATTATCAGTTAGCATTTCTATTTCATCATCAACATATTGGCTGCAAATTAAACCTGTGATATATAATTCTCTACCTTAGATGTTAACATAATTGTTTTTATTTTTGTTAAGTATTAGCATTTATGCATAAAAATACAGTGGAACACCACTATTGCATACACTATAGGGGATCCTGAAAAGTATATTATAATGATGGAACATTATAGTGATGACCCAAATTTAGACTGCAATGAACTGTCCAAATATTTAAAAATTAGACTGAAAATTAGATATTGATATAAGTAGATTATGTTTAGTATATATGTGCATACATTTAATAGCTGAACATTTCTTGTAATCATGATATCATAATAATCCATTAGAGGATGTATTTACAGACTTTTTAATGTCTTCTCTTTCCACTAACCTGGGTATATCGTACTAATTGCAGGAAAGTGGTTATTGTTGTGTAATGCCTTTTAATTCTTTACATTGTCTAAACAATTAATGTTTACACAAACAAGAAGGCTAAAGGTACATCAATAATCTGAGTGCTTCCCACTAATCTAATGTCTGGGTATATCATGCTGAATTGCAGGAGAGCTGTTCTTGCATAATGCAGCATTAAATACCTTCATATTCGTTGCATTGTTTGCCAAGTATTATTTGTGGGAGCTCCTCTTAAATTTCTAACTGGAAAGAGAGGACCGAAGTCTGTTTGCAGTAAACGTTGATAAGTATGTTGTAGACAGGGTATATTTTGTTAATTGTGAGTCCAAAAATGAATGTATGTTATAGATGTGTATGCTATATTGATACATAATACAATGCAAAATGATAGGTATTAAATTTGGGGAAATAAGATTTGTCTACTATACGTAATAGTAATAAAATATACATTAGAATTACTGGTCTTATTTAATTTTAGACTTTTATCCACTTAATAAGAACACTCTATTATACTATCAAAATAGTATTTACTAATATATTTGACATCTAAAAAAACATATAGCAGAATAATTATAAATTTTATTCTGGGTGTAAAATCACCCTAACTTGGATGTTATTATACATGTTTAGATGATCAACATATTAAAGTTAAAATAATTCTCTATCTTCAAGTTACTCAAATTAATCTCTGCTGTTCTATTAAAAGCAAAGCTTAATTTAACCATAAATTATTACATTCTCCCAGATTTTATCAAATCTTTGTCAGAGTTAGTATCATTTATGTTAGGCCCCTTTATTTTGGTATATAAGAAAATTCAACTAAATATGTCCTAGTTTTTTTCAACTTTGATTTTAATATTTCAACCTAATCTTATCCTCTTGGTTTTAACTGCTTACAACCAGAACCAGTAAATTAAATCAATTTTAGCTTATTACATTGAGAACATTCATTAGTTGCTATAGATTGAGTTAGATATTTTATTTTACATGAACCCATTTTCTTTCTTTTGACAGTTACATTGAAAAAAAACTAAAAAACTAATAAAACTTAAAAAGTAGTAGAATGAATTCTTGGCATATTTCGCTCACTATAAAGCAAACTGCTGTTTTTTGGGCGAATTTACTGTTGATGGCACCTGTGTGATTGACCAAATGCACACTAGACTCAACAATGCCCTGAGGTACACAGAAATCCTCTAAGATCATCTAATGCCAATAGCTCTATCTGGGCAAGGTCTACAATTCCAGCAGGACAATACTTCACCTTTCTCTGGTTGCCACAGTCACTTGACCCTAAACCTCATATAACTTAAAGGAGTATCAGGAACCCCTCCACGTGCCTAGAATTCCAGAGTTGGAAGCAGCAAGTGTCGGAGAATGTCACTGCATCCCATGCTAAGGCATCCAGCAGCAGTCATTGCTGCAGGTGGTGGTCACATTAATTAACATTACCCTTACCCAGAGAATGCAGAAACAGTACTCTTCAGGATTCATCAATTTTTATTGATACTTAAATAGCATTTTAAAGTTTTTATTACACAAATATTATTAAGAAATATATATTAATAACTGCTATTTTTCATACAGTTAAAATATCATTTGAAATTTGAAATTTTCTGGGTGGGTGCATCATTTATGAATAGGGATACAACAAATTAAAGATACTAATTCTCATTTACAATAGTAGCTGCCATGGTAGGTAATCTAGGTATATGGTTTGAAGTGTTATCAGAGCAGGTGTGATATTGATTTAAGTTAGGATTGAACTTCTCTCTATTCTTAAGTATTGACATGACATGTGTTGGTTGGTCAATATGAGTCAAAATATAAATACAATATTGTTAATCTACATCTACTCATTAACTTTACAATTTAGGTAGAGTATAAAACTAAAATTTTTATTAAGCATTATCTGTACTGTTTTCAGAAAACATGGATCAGTCCAGTAGTAACAAAGAAATCAGAAGAACTGAAGAATTGCTTGAGATAAGTCGAAACATGATGGCACAGTTCAAGAAACAAAGAGAAGCAGCATCCAAGAAACAAGAGCAGGTTACAAAAACTTTAAATGAGGTAAATTATAAATAAATTCAGAACTGTTACACTGTTTTCCTTTGACACTTTTTTTAAAATATTTTTTTAAATAATTTTATAGAATGGGCCTACAAATATATGATTTACATTGTCAGAGGTTTTAGGGTTGGAAAAAGACATAACTGCACAGGTGCAGTGGCTTTGATGACTATTAATGGCCTGAACCATTTGATAGGTACCTACTGCTTGGATGTTGTATTACGTAAATACTTACAGACATGATAGTGATATACCAATGTTTGTGATTAAATATCTATAATTAGAACCTTACTAGACAAAATCATAGATTTGATTTCTTCCTTGAAAAGAATTTATCTATATAGCAATTCAATAGATTCTTGAATGTAGGCAGCTACCTATGTATATAAAATATTTTTATTTCTACAGGTTTCGAAACAGCACCCACTCACCTCTCTCAAAACTGTCTCCGAATCTCCAATAATGATGAGTAGTCTGTCACGTGACACACCATCTATGCACAAATTGAGCACTTCTTCCAATCCAGTTTATTGTTCTACACCAACTCAACTCTATCAGCAAACTGGGAGATCGGTGGTCCCAAGTCCATTTCCCAGTGGTAGTTTTGGCTATCACCCACCACTACCAAACTATCCAGGGCCTTCATTTGCTGACCAGATGGTGTACCCAGGCTGTGACTTGTTTCCAACTCGGCCCTATGAATGCACAAATGGTAATAATAAAAACAATTCTGCAGTTCACAGTATTGCACGCGATTCACCAATATCTGCACTTTTAACTTCTCAATTCAACTCATCCAGTGATTACCAGCTGCAACATAGGTTTAATACGAATAGTCGTCAACATTTGGCTTCTAGAGCTTCCTTTGGCAAGATTCCAACTTCTTCGAGTTCTGTGGGTAGTCATACCGGCAAGCTGCAAATGTCATCCTCCATGGCAAGCGCGGATTCAGATGATTCATCAAGTATCACTATATCCAATGACGAGACTCCAATTGTACGCAGGTTAGATCAGCAGACTTTGGACAGCTTGTTGTATGAACTGAAGCAGCCATCGACCTCTCAGGTAGGAGGTATTTTTGACGAGATAAATAATAACAGCAATCTCCGTTCCGGATCAGCCACAATTACACTGGACCGTCAGGAGCTCCTAAATCTAATTACATCTTCAAGACCAGACCAGGAAAAACAGTTATCTAGCCAGTTGTTACCAGTTTCTTCTGCATCTACTGTAGAGACTAGAGCACAAAACGAAGAATCAGATGTCTTGAAATCAGCAACATCATTAGATAGACCTTTTTCGAATGTAGAACCATCACCGAAATTTGCTCTCAGACGTAAACAGTCTTCTGAAGACATAGATAATAGTAATAGACTACCTAATAGAACAGCAAGCATGGACTATACTTTAGGTAGTTATCAATCAGAGACAACGAATGTCTGTTCTGATCAACAAATAGAAGATCGAGGATTAACACCGATTGATGAACAGCATAAAACATCAGTAGAATCGCTCCAGGAAAAGAAGATTTCAAATTATAAAAAAGAATATATCTCTAGTATGACATCAAAATTGGGGGATATACCAGTGGATGAACATGTACATGACGAAAGTCCGGGTCGTGAAGATGGCTATGAATCTACCATTGTGTCTAGTCTCCCCACAACTGCAAGAACGTGGTCACACGAACAGAACAATAATGTTACCAAACCAAAATCAACTATTGAAAAAGATTTGGATGATACTGATAGCGATTTGGACGAACCACTAACTCCACGACCTGAAGATGGTAAAAATACTTGTGGTGTTGGTCTCTCATTGTCAGTATCTCAAATTCAAGGTTGTGTGGACTGTGGAGATGTTAGTGAGTCTTCAATTGCATCGCCTGCCTATAAGAAACCACGTTTTACAAGTGTTGCTAAGACGCTTCGGTATAATCACTCGGATGGTGACGAACAAGACATACAAAGAATGGTAAAAGTTCGTTCTCGTCCCTACTTATCGGATATCGATAGCAAGAAAACCAATCAAGATCAAACAACCATTATTTCTTGCTGTGGAAAATCAGTTAATTCTTCCATCAAAGTTGCATCAAGTTCAAGAAAACCCAATTCTCAAGCTATACAATGCGCAGAAACCAAATCGACTTCATCCTCAACCGAAAAGATGGCATACTCAGCTACGCAGTCAACACAAGTTGCTCAGTTTGACAAAATAGAATCTTGCTCGGATAGCTCTGAGACAGATGAAAATGATGAGGATGAAAGTACAGTGAAGGAGAATCTTTGTAAATCTGAAGAAGATGAAGAATTACTAGAAAAAAAGAAAGAACACAGTGGTCAAACTGAAGAGAGAGAAGAAACTTCAACTGAGGAGGCTGACATTGAAACATTGAAGATGCGTGTTGCTATGGAACTCTCTAAAAAGGAAAAGTTGGTCAATTTGAAAATTAAAGAAAGGCTTTATGTTATTGGCAAATTGGAAGATATTCTTCGAGAGACTATGAATCAAGTTTTAGCTGAACATCAACAACTATTGGAGGTAGGATGATGTAATTTATAATCAGTCTTTTTCATTGTCTTAACTGCATTATGTAATCGTTTCCAATCTGTATCCTGTATGAGTGATATTTTATTTAACTGATGGATGAACCACTAAAATATTACGCTTAATGAACAAATTACAAAATTCAAAAAATATTAAGATAACATTTTTATAAAAATTAATAATTGAAATAGATGATATTTTTGTAATCTATGAGAGAGATATAGAAATTTGTTTATTTTTTAAATAGAAAAATTATTTCAACTTAATTCCTGTAATCTTTTTACTCCATTTTAATTGCATCATAAATTGTCATTACTGTACAAATAGTTGAAAACAACAGTTATTGTCTGATAATCAATTTTCAGTCAAGACTTCTTTGGGCTGTGATATTTCAACATCTTTTGCGTCTTATTTACTGAATACCAATTTTTTATTATAAAAATAATTTTATATATTCTATGGAATCCAGTTTTCAGGTTTTTTATCGCTGTTGAACAAGTTAATATTTTTTTCTCATTGTGTTAAAAACAACAATTTCGTGATACATAGGTAAGCCTAGAGGTACCTTCCTACGTTAAAAGTTTTGTTTACTAGGCTAAGCATATTAAGATTAAATGTCAATGATTTATTGTCAAATATTTAATTTTTTCAGTAGATGCCAACTAAGTTCACCACCACCTATTAAATTTAATTAATGCCTCGCTTACTTTTTAGTTAAAACAACAGCGGCGTCAACTACGATTGCAAAGACGGGCTATATTCAACGGTAAGAATTAATATCGTTACTTTGTGAGGCTATTTGTTTTTTTCTGTATAGTTTCTGATTATTGATCCTAGTAGCTGTATTAATATGATACTTTTAATGGAAATGAATTTTAAGTTCCAGGCCCTTATTTTTTAAACTTTTTTATTGTTTCCCTTTACGTTCATAAATCCTTTTATTTTTTTATAGTGCCGTAATGCGATGTTTATGACTTCATTATTTCTATGATATAATAATCTACTTTATTTCACTGAGTGAAATTATATTTTACTTCATTTACTCTGTGAATCGAAGGCAGGATTTTGATAGAATACAAATCAAGTCTTTTGAAACGGTACTCATACAAATGCGAATTCTGCTCAGATTACTAAAAAATACAATAATCTACACAACTCGTGCATAGAAATGTCTCTTCATAGCATTCATCTCAATTAAGGCACTCGTCCTACGGGCTCGTGCATACACATGTTAATCTCGAAGAATGCAATAAAGAGACATATTTTGCACTCACTGTGTAAATAACTGTGTAATATCGCATTTGTATCAAATTGTGGTTGATCAATGAACGGTTTTTTAGATAACATGCGTCTAATGAAGATCAATCCAAACATTTGATAATATCCAATTTGTTTGAATTGGGAGTATGATAGATCAAATTAGGTCTAAAATTGATACGAAACTAGGTAGTCACATTATTTCGAAAAATTATGAGCTCATTTGAGTTTATAAATACACTGCTGCTTGATTTCAACATCGAAGAACTTAAAACGTCATTACAAAGTTACTTCATTTGCCTGTATCTTTGATAAATGTTCCATAAGCTACTATTTTGTTAATATCTTTCTTGTTGTACTTATAAAGTAATCAATAAAAGTATTTGATTTAAAATGTTGTATGTAGGCATATGACCGGAAGGTGGGTACAGCGCCTATCACCAGGAAGTTTCCAGAAAGTGCACAGCTGCAGTTTTAAACAAAGTAGTGATAGAATCTCTCTTTTTGTTATAGACGGAAATTTAATATCATAGCAGCGTGAATTTATTTCATATCCCGATAATAATGTATTCTAAAACATTGCCACAATTCAGTTGAATAACGACTTTTAAGTTGGTAGTGTCTAAACTAAATCATAATTAAATCTTTTTCAAAAATTATTTCCATTTTTTAAAGAGTAGCTTTCTCTATCTGAGAAAAAAATAGAAGAGAAGTCAATTTCTTATATTATGTAAATGTAAATGCAAAATCGCCTTTTTTTATTCCTATCAACATAGTGCCCTAGAAGCGGCACACATTTATCTGGTTGATGTAATTTTCAGAGTTATCAGCACAGCCCGTATCTGATTCCGAACGGCGTATGGACCCCTCCTCCACAGTAACTTTGCCTCGTGTTGATCCCTCATTTGGTCTGCCTCCTCCCCTAAATCTGATAGAGTTGGCCAGCGAATGGGAAAATACCGACAGACAGATACCCAGAAATACTACGCATAAGCTGGATAGTGTTGCGCCTCGGGAAACAGATAGGACCGACTATTTGCTTGATCAAAACTTTCAACAAGTAAAGTTCTTTTCTATATTTCTAAATTTATTGCAAGTTTTCAGCACAAGTAATTCATAAGGTTTAAATAATTGAGTAGCCATCACTGAAAATTATAAAACGCTTTTTCTGGAAATGGAAAATTGGATTTTATGCATAATATCCACAAGAGAAAGTAAACTTTATGCATGTATTGATCTACCTCTCTGTTAAGTTAACTTTAAGCATATCAAATATTCAAAATACATACAGAATCTTGTTTCCGTTCTTTTAGCGCTTAATTTGGTCATCCATGAGGCATCATTTCACACATTCTTTTTACAACATTGTTTTATAATTTCGCTTATTATGTTTTTTATAAGCAATTGTTTTCATTTAGAAAGAAGGTCCTAATCCGGCTTGTTTAGGGTCTGTCGGTCCTAATCATTACATCAAAATAAATTGTTTTCGTTTATTTGATTTTGAAAGCCTTTTAAATGTTTAGAAATATATCCTTTGCTCTCCAGCAAAGTATCCAACTTACATAGAATTTCCTACTAATTAGTTGCGTTCCTTAAATTAACTGTTGAAGCACAGGCACAGAGAAAAACGGTCTATATGCCGTACCTGTAAAAATACTAACTTTTTGTCATTTAGTAAGAACATGGAAGCAGCAACCATCAGACCAGCCCTCACTTATGGTCTAGAATGTCTGACCATCAATAACAGTGCAAGAATTAGACAGCATCAGCAGAAATGAGTATGCTTCGAAAATTGATGGTATATCCCTGTTATAGCATGTTAGAAAT